>JAEUBA010000087.1:0-139078 GCA_018257865.1 Stereocaulon alpinum
CTTATTAATAGTTAGTTAGAATATACCTCTACTCTAAAGCGTACGGAGGATCTAGCTTAATATAATCTACTAATTCCTACTATTAACTTTAATAGTATAAGCGATATTCCTAATTAGCTCTTATATAAAGAGATATCTTATAATATTAGCCTTAAGGATATTAAGTTCTTATAGAGTAAGCTTAATCCTAATTAAAGCTACGCTATTAACCGGATTATAGACGCTATTAATATAAATACGGACGATAAGTATAGAGCCCCTAATACCCTATTCTTTCTTAACGGCGCTAGGGGTACTAGTAAGACCTTTATTAAGAATATTATAATAAAGAAAGTATACCTTAAACGAAAAGTAGCTTTAGCTATAGTATCCTTAGGTATAGTAGTAACGCTCCTTTAGGGTAGCCGTACTACCTACTTCTAATTTAAGATACTACTAGATTCGGACGCTACTTCTTCGTGCGGGATTAAGAAAGGGACGAACCTTATAGAGCTTATAAAGCGAGCTTAGGTAATCTTTTAGGATAAGTCGCCTATATAGAGTAGGTATAATATAGAGGCTATAAGCTGAAGCCTTTAAGATATCTATAGTAATAAGGGGGCGTAGTTTAGAGGTAAGGTCGTCTACTTCTATAGTAATTTTTAATAAACCCTACTAGTAGTAGCTAGTAGATCTAGTAGTTAGGTTATTAATACCTATATATAATAGGCTGAGTTTTAGTAGGATACTATATAATTAGACCTAACTATTAACGAACGACTTAATAATCCTAATCTTACTAATTCTATATATACTAATATAAGGGCTTTTGCTGTTAATCTTCTTAAGATCGGGAACGGGTCTAGTATTTAAAAGAGCTCTACTACTAAGGAAGACGTAGTACTTTAGGCTTATAGCTACGTTCCTAAAAACGCTATTAATAAGTTAATTAATAAGGTATACCTAAACCTATATCACCTAAGTATAGTAGATAGAGAGTATCTATCTTAAAGAGCTATTCTTACTATTACGAATAAGGACGTTACTAAGATTAATAGCAAGCTTATAACGCAGATATCTAGCGAGCTTACTATATACTAAAGCGTTAATTAGGCTGTTTCTAAAGAAGACGAGGACCTCTTTCCGACTAAATATTTTAATATATTTTACGAGGCCTCGCTACCGCCCTATAAGCTCTATATTAAACTAGGTGTTTTAGTTATATTACTTAGAAACCTAAATCCGCTACGGCTTTATAACGGGACTTAACTTTAGGTTATATAATATAGTAAGTATATCTTTAAAGGCGAGATTATAGGCAGTATATATAATAGCGAGAAGGTAATACTCTTTAAGATACTATTATAGTCTAAGGAAAATAATAAGAGGATCCCTATACCCTTTATATATAAGTAATATCTAGTCCGCCTAGTATTTATAATAATAATAAATAAGTCTTAGAGGTAATCTATAAAGTTCGTAGGTATTAACCTATAGTTACAGCCGGCTTTTAGTTATAGTCAGCTCTATATATCGCTTTTATAGGTTACGAAGCAGGCGAATTTATATATTATTAGGCCGGATAGTTATAAATATATAAATAACCAATTAATAAAGAATATAGTATATACTTAGGTGCTATTGCCTAATTAATAGCCTTAGTAAAAATAGTAAAAATCTGGATTTTTACAGGCATTCTCTAGTTGCGTATAGAAACAACTATTTAAGTTACGTAATAGACAGTTAATAGCTGGTGGTGGTATAGTTACTGGATTAATAAGAATTGCTAATGCGGTGGATTAGGTTTTCAGAAATAAAAGTTCAAAATAAAAGTTCAAAATATTTGATATGACTAATTGCCCATTGCGGCACACCGTACTGGGCCCCTAACCGTTCATGGAAAACTTTCCAATTTGTCACTGGCTCACAACAGTGCAGATAGAAAAGGAACTTGATACTCAATATTCGATAGGCAAACATCCAAAATTCCGCAACAACAGAACATCACAAGTAAGGTATACCTTCCTTCAAAACCACACCTACCTCCACCATCCCAAACCCCCTCCCTAACGCCTCACACTCCCCAACGCAAACTCCACCCGCCGCATATCAACCAAGCGCCACTCAACAACAACCCACTCAAACCTCTGCATAACCTCACTAAGCGCCCTAACCGCGATCCCCAAATGCCCCCACCTCGTCAACTCATTAGAGCGCCAAACAATCTCCGCGTCGCCATAGCCAAAGGTTTCGCTCTCGTTGTCGCCGATAAGGGCGTTGCCGGCGCGGAGGAGGCGCTCGTTGATTGTGTTTGCGAAGTCGAGGGCGGAGATCGTGCAGTCGGCGCGGGAGAGGTGGGGGGTGCGGGAGATGGAGGAGAGGATGAGGAGGAAGTGGACGCGGGGGATGCGGTAGGTGAAGGGGTCTGTGGGGGGGAGGGTGCTGCGGGGGGTTTAGAGGGGGTTGGTTGATAGAAGGGTGGAGGGGAAGGGGACGTACTTTAATGGAGCTGGGATTGTGACGTTGGTTGGGACATTTGCTGTGGGGGTTGAGCTTATGTCTGAGGTAGGTTGGGCGAATCTTAAGGGTATTGTGGATGACACAGGAGGCGCGGCTGCGCAAATAACAGTGTATAGGGACAGCAAGTGCAGCGTTCTTGCTAGGAAAGGAAGATGGAGGAACAGCATGTTAGAAAGGGTGGAGAGGGCAAGGTCGAGAAGAGGGTACACGAACCTCGAGAAAATTTCGGGGACTTCATGTACAGAGCTTAGCTGCTTTTGCGCGAGCATGGGTTACAGCCACTCGCGCATGCGCAGACGCGACGAGTGGGCGGAGGCGCGTGATCATAAGGGTAGTCGATGGAAAGAAAGTAGATACTGTAGTCTGAAGTGCTGTCTTAGACATACGCGGGTCATGTTCGAGTTGAAAGTTATTTGAGCACATATCAGGGTAAGAAATGCATGTACGTCAAGCACGGCTAGCTCCCTACTTGAGGTTGACGTCAGCTTGATTGTCTTGCTATGTCCAAGAAAATACCATATGTACTTATCAGTCGAGTAAACCAATGTCTAACCCAAGCACCAGCGCTAAAAGCAAACCAATTGCGCTACCAAACAACCAAAATCCTCGAGCCCACTTATCTGACAGCAGAATCTTGTCATCCTTCCCAAGGTCGCACGCCATCACAGTCCCGGGGAACTTTACATGTGACCCTATCTCCCTTAGGCACCGTTTTCCAAAGCACCTCTCTGACCTCTTTCCCAACTTTATCAACGCTGTCCATAGCCCAAAGAACGTCTAAGTGCTCGTACTCTTCTATGATTTTTGAATGCACAACTCTCACATGCGGCTCTCTCTTTCTCTCGAAACGCCGAAGTAATCTCCGACCATCAACAAGTGCATCGGACCCTGCCACCCACAGAGCAAAGGGTGGGACTTGGTCGTCGTACCAGGCTTTTCGACCGCGCTCTGGGTGTTCAGTGTTGTCGGCTGTATGCAACATGTGCTCACTCGAGTGTTCAGCGCTTCGATGGTAATAGTCTTCTTCCTCATCCTCCGCATCCTCGTGTTGGTTTTCCTCACGCGTAGCTAATATACATTTCTGAGTAGCAAAGCACTCCCTGCCAAGCCACCACCTCATACTCTCAGCACTCACATACACAGGGGCGAATTGAAAGAGCCGATCTCGAAGACCTTGGTCCCATCGATCATCCGTCCAATTGAACAGGAATGAGAAGACACGATAGCCTAGCGCGCCATATAGTTTACCAGGGAGCCAAGAATGCATAGTCATCATGAAGGGGATGAAAGCGTGGATGCCAAACATGACGCGAAACATGCCTGGAGAAATGATACGCATGAACTTGAGGTACATCTTTCCGATCAGTGGACCAGCGTATACAGCAGGGGCTAGGGCACAAAAGACGCTGATTTTGTTGCCAAGATCAGGTCTCTGTTCTTTGGCGAGAGCAACGAAGGTTTCAGTGGTGCCCTGCGAGTGACATACGAGGCCTAGCTTCTCAAAACCTGTCTCGTAGAGGACACGCGAAATGAGAGCTGGAAGATCCATAACGCCCATCTGGCGGATATTCCAATTCCACATGCGCGGGTCTTTGTAGCTTAAAAGCTGGTGTTGGGGTTTAAAGCCGCAGCGATTGTTGCCAAGCCAGACATCGTAGCCGGACTTGGCGAGGAAGAAAGCGAGACTGTCGTCGTCATTAGCGCAATAGGCGCCGGCGGATTGCAGTAGGCCGTGGACAAGGAGGACAGGATATTTCCTTTCGTCATTTGACGTTCGCATGAAGGGCCCTTTATCCTCGCTTCTAGGAAAAACGACTGGGTCGCGTTGCTTGCGGTGAGAGTCTGGGGCAGGAGTGTACTCCTTCGGATTATAGATGTGCCATAGATCGATGATGTATCCATCCTCCGTTTGAACTTTGTATTCCTCCATGTCCAAGCCGACTCTCCTTGCATAGTACCTCACATCACATACTAGTGGGTCCTTCCCACCCTCCATCGGCTCATACTCATCAACACTGTGGCCCTCCTCCTCATTGTCGTCTGTTGCCTTTGAGACACTGCGACCCCGTCGTCTATGACGTTTCCAAGCCCGCTGTTCGTCTTTCCGTATCTTCATTCTCCTCTTCTCCTCTTCGTAGAAGGGCCGTCGGGCGTCAGGGTCCCGACACATCAGTCGTATCCCAATATGGCGAAACATCAAGGGTATACTTGTAAAGGCAGAGCCAAGAACAATCACGCCAAGGAAAGCAAGTGAAAGGACAGCTGATGTACAACGGAAGAAGAGGCATTGTAGATCTCGCATCAAGGAAGGCGGCCCATAAAGAGGCAACTCTGGAAACAGGGGGTGTGTCCTTGAAGGTGGAATGGCTGTGCGTAGGGCTGCTTCAGGATTTTCAAACTGTTTGGACGCATGGTCGTTGAGGCTGGCGCCATCGAGAGACTCTTCGTGTCCTGTCTTTCCTGGCTCATGGCCTGGGCTGTTGGGCTGAGCAGCCACACCGTTGACCTCATCTCGTAGTTTGTTCAATTGCAGTGCTTCCTTCAGTGGTACGGCCGGCAACCTTCCTCCATTGGCAGTTTCGATGACAGGGTCCACTGGGGTAATAAAACGCGCCTCGACAGCGGTAGCGTCGTGGTTGCCCTTGTCGTCGACGTCGTGTGCTTGTAGTGATAGTTTCTCGGCTTGGCGCGCGTAGCTAATGGCAAGTGAGGACTTGGAATTCGCGGCTTCTGCCATTCTGATAGGGTTGATGCGGTGCGATCCGACTTGCGGAGTGGGGGGCTTCAAGGGCCGGGTGGGGCAAGCGACAGCATCTGCGCAGGTGTCTCTCTCAGACAGGCTTCTACAGTGATAGAGAGTGTTATCATCTCAATGACGTCTTGCTGGCAGAAGGATTTTGCCATATTGTGGGCAGGGAAAAATCCTTGCGACCTTACGCTATCAGGGCTGAGGCGTCGTCAACGGGGATCTACGAGACCATGTCCAGACCGCGTCGCGCTAACATTGAAACATGGGCATCCCACTTCCTGCATAAAACTCAACACACGAAAGTAAGTATACTTGATCTTACACCGATTGACCTGTTCCTGATTGGCTGATCCAAGATACAGGCGCACGTTCGGTACTCGAAACCTGTGGGGTCGATGCTGCAGGTGTCCCGTGCCTGCATCTACAGTCCCGTCGTTACAATCAAACCTCGGCTCAACGGCTCGAAGATGGAACGAGCTCTGAGCTGCTTGTTTCCTCCGTTGCACACACCACGAAGGCTTGGAAGAAGTTGAAGGATTTTGAAATGGAGTACGAGACTACAGCTATAGATCATCGCAAGAGGAGACGGCGGAGAAGAGCGGATAGATCTCCGATATCCGGTTGGCTGTCGCCAAGTGAGCAGTTCAAGGGCAACAGTGGGAGGATCTCGCAAACCCTCTTCGCGGAGTTGTTCCCCCACAATCCTCAACAAGATTCTTCGGCTGATAGGGAACTTGATCTGCGCTATGTTGCCATTACTCCGTGGTCACCACTGACCCCGAAGATCGTCGAAGATGCCAGCTGGACGGTGCTGCCTGTGCAGGTGGAAAAGCAGAGTGAAGAGGAGACAATTGGAAGACGGTCATCCACTCTACGGTTTCCAGCTTCGTCATTGGCACTACAGACGTTTGCGGAGGCCTTACAGAATAGTCCAATCGCGAAGGGCAATACGAAGGGTAGATCGGGTGTTGAGATTCGAATGCTGGAAGTTGAGCCGCTGAGACTGGACACGATATACGTCACAATTGATGGAGACTCTTTGGACAAACATGAAGAAGTACAGAGGAAGTTTGGTGGAGGCTTTGCTGCTTCCCGTATCAATGGCTTTCACGGCAAGGGGAAAGGCAAGGGCAGAGCAAGTTTCAACGACGTCAATGGCGACGGAAACAGGCCAAGTACACAACAGCAGGAAGAGAAATTGACTGCGGCTATCCGTGAAGCACTTGGACCCTCCATGGTCGTCCGCCAGAATGACTTGCTACCACTGCCATTACCCGCTCATCCAATCACGCATGTGCTGCTTCCACCTGCAAGAATTACTTTATGTGAACCTGTCAGCCAAGGCCTACTGTCCAATACTACTAAAATCATCGTCAATCGAATTTCTCATGCTGACCCGGCCAATAGAGCGTTGCCTAGTGTAGCAGCAGAAAAAGCTCTGCGTAGCATGATCATGGAGAATGGGTATGACACAGCAAGCGATCAATTCTTTTCTGCTGTGGAGGATGGTGAAAAGGAACTCCAACTTGAGCCCGACGCGCTAGAAGAGACCTCAGACTCGGCTGATTCGGTCGAAGATTCTGGTAGCTCATCAGAAGATTCCCTAGATGACATGATATCAATGAACGCCCCTCAGCTGCCAATGCATTCTTCTGGCGTCTTTTCTTCGCGAACGGCAGCTACGCCTCGTGCTGGGAGACCCACGACCAATGGTATCAACACACCTGGATCCGTGTTCTCTACATTCACCGCAACAACAGCCAGGCAAGGATCTACATCAAAGTCAAGGCTTTTCAGGGCCAACGACTTATTAGGAAAGATACCCGATGATCTACTGCATCCTAAACCTGCTGCAGACGAAGACGAAGAAGCTAGAGTCTTTGTGGACATCAAGACCCTCCTAAAGTTGGGGTGTTTCTCTGGCGATTGGGTAAAGTTGGAGGCTGCATCTGCGCCTGACAGTGGTCGCTCGGGGCTTTGGAGTATCGGGGCGTTTGACCGTAATGAAGGACCAAACGACTTTAGGCCTGCCAAGATCTATGGTTTGGCCGATCTGTCTCCTCACTCTGCGGCTCGTTATTTTAAGGGATCTGTATATGACAGAAGGTCGAGTATCGTGACTGCACCTGGCCCGGACACTACCGGCCTCGTCGTCTGGTTATCGCCAATTCTGCTCGCCAATCTCGGCCAAAGTGGTTTTGTTAAGCTATCGCCACTCCTGGCTAAGCCCCATGAAGAAACGTCCGCTAGGCCTATCCTGAAAAAAGCGAAGATGGAAAGCTCTTCATCGCCGCCCGTTGCTAGAGAGTTGACAATATCGAGAGTGTCTACTCCACTTTCTACTGAACGGGCACTGCAGACCGGCATATTTACGGCTTTGAAACAGCATTTCGAAAGTAAACGCCGCATAGTTCGCCAAGGCGATATGGTAGCTCTCCAGATCGACACCAACGTAAGTAGATTGCTGGCACAGCCTACAAACGTCTCAGACGTCGACCAGGAGGCAGAAGAGCTAGTCGCTCTACCATCCGATCTCAACGCCTCTACGATCAGTAACCTGGATATTGCATGGTTTCGGGTTGGGCATGTCATTCATGCGGATTTAGATGGACAGCGTCAAACTTCTCAAGCCGATATATGGGGAGGAGCTGCTTGCATTGAGCCTATGACTACGCGGATGCGACAGGCTGGCAGTGAGTCAACCAAAGTCCCGCCCACACTGGACAGCTACTGGAGGCATTATCTGGGGATTTCACCGCCCGTGAAAACTCTTCCATCGCAAGGTCCCGTTGCTCAGTTCGTAGCGTCCTTACCTAAACCTTATATTGCACCTTTGCGACGGCGGTTGCGTGAACTTATGGCTGCGGCTACCAGTCCTCGAGCGGTACATCTCGGCATGGGGCCCATGGTCATCCTTCTACACTCTACACAAAGGAACATTGGGAAAGCAACGCTTGCGTCCCGCGCTGCTTCAGATTTAGGTCTCCATACATTCGAGATAGACGCATATGACATGCTGGCAGAAGGTGGAAGTGCTGGTGACGTGAAGACTGAAGGTTTGTTCAAAGCCAGGGCCGAACGTGCGCTTAGCTGCGGAGCTACGTGTACCACAATACTATTACGGCACATTGAGGCACTAACGGCCGATCGCATGGTGACAGCACTGAAAGATGTTGTCCCTGATACAAGAGTGCTCATTGCCACGACTACTGAGATTGAGAATATACCTGATGGTGTTCGAAGTCTTTTTACACATGAAATGGAAGTCACTGCGCCAGACGAAGGTGAAAGAGAAGGGATTCTGCGGGGCATTATCGAGGATCGAGGAATGAGATTAGCACAGGATGTTGATCTAGCCGCAATTGCCGTTAAGACAGCTGCTCTTGTAGCTGGTAACCTCGTCGACATTGTCGAGAGGGCCCTGGTCGCAAGGCAGAACCGTCTAGACCATCTCATTTCTCGAAAGTCCCCAGATACTGGAGATGTCGAGCAGCTACTCATCCGAGACGTACTTGTGTCTGGTGGAGAAAGCGCCCGCTGCGTGACCAAGGCGGACTTCGACATTGCAGTAGAAGCTGCACGCAAGAACTTTGCTGATGCCATTGGGGCACCAAAGATCCCCAACGTCAGCTGGGACGACGTTGGTGGTCTTGAAAACGTCAAACACGCTGTTATAGAAACAATCCAGCTACCACTGGAACGACCAGAACTATTCGCAAAAGGCATGAAGAAGAGAAGCGGTATATTGTTCTATGGCCCTCCTGGCACTGGCAAGACATTACTTGCAAAAGCTATTGCAACCGAGTTCTCCCTCAACTTTTTCTCTGTCAAAGGACCAGAGTTACTCAACATGTACATTGGAGAATCCGAAGCAAATGTTCGACGCGTCTTCCAACGAGCACGGGATGCAAGGCCATGTGTGGTCTTTTTCGATGAACTCGACTCTGTGGCACCCAAGCGAGGAAACCAGGGCGACAGCGGAGGTGTAATGGACCGCATCGTCAGCCAACTGCTTGCAGAGCTTGACGGCATGAGCGACGGCGAAGACGGCGGAGGCGGCGTCTTCGTAATTGGCGCCACTAACCGTCCAGATCTGCTTGACTCCGCACTTCTCCGTCCCGGCCGGTTCGACAAGATGCTCTACCTCGGCGTTTCAGACACACACGACAAACAGCTTACAATCATGGAAGCCCTGACGCGCAAATTCACCATGCATTCCGAAATGTCGCTGCGACGCGTAGCCGAGTCGTTGCCATTTACTTATACAGGAGCTGATCTCTACGCACTCTGCTCGGACGCCATGCTCAAAGCTATAACGCGGCAAGCATCAGCCGTAGATGCGAAAATCAAAGCTCTACCTAATGGCCCAGTCACAACAGCCTACTTCTTCGACCACATGGCCACTAATTCAGACATAGCAGTCATGGTAACAGAAGAAGATTTCTTCGCCGCACAGCGAGAGCTAGTCGGTAGCGTCAGGTACATACATTACCCCCCCAACCCAACCCACTCCCCAATTCCTGCTACCCACATACTAATATCCGCTTCCCCCGCAGCGCCAAAGAACTAGACCACTACCAACGCGTCCGCCACACCTTCGAAGGTCCCTCCAAACCCCCAATCCAACCCACCACCCCCCAACATCCAGATCCCGAACTAGACGGCCACATCCACCCCCCAATCCCCACCATCCGCCCCAAAATCAAAACACGCACTAGCACCGCTAAACCACCTCAGAATACCGAACCAAAAGGCAAAGGAAAAGGTAAAGGCAAAGCTAAGTCATGGGATAGCGACGACGACGATGACGATGACGCGTATGTGACTAGTAATGATTATGCAGAGACGCCTGAGCGTGAGCGGAGGGTCAGTAGTGGTGGTGTTGATGGTGGGTTTGGAGACGTGGGTGGGGATGATGATCGGGAGATTTATGGGTGAAAGAAGGCGGGGGTTTGGATTGTATATAGGTAATTAGGTGATTTAGCGGAAGAGCATAGAATAAAGGCGGAGTTTTTCTATTGATCAGATGAGATATTAGCGAGTTCGTATGTGCATTCTAGAGCCATTGCTCTTATTATCCGAAAAGCAATTAGGTGTTCCCCTTACTCCAATAACCAACATCACTCATCCTCCAATCCTAAAATACCAACCAATCCGCAACTTCCCGCTCAACTGCACAAACTAAACCTCACCTCCCCACCTATTCCCTACAAGATCACCTAACCCCCTCAACCGCCAAACCAATCCTCATCTCCCCACCAACTCTCTCCAGAACCTACCTGAATCCCACCCAAAAACAAGCACCAATCAAAGCTCATGCACAACCGGCAGCGAAGCCAACAATTCCGCCCTCAGATCACGGTGCCCGATTTCCAGCACAGCCCGCTCGCCAAGTTCCTGTACGATACCCCTATCCCCATTCAGCTCCAGGGTTCTCTCGCGATACAGCAGCTCACTAAACGGCGTGCCGTCTTTTTCGTACGGCGGTCCAGAGAAGTTGGGAATCTGTAAAGATCGTCTGGCTTTTCTGCGCTTCATGAAGAAGAGGAACGTGATTGCTAGGATAGCTGCTGATACGAGGGCTCCGATTGTACCAGCTGTAATTGCACGGGTTGAGGTATGAGGTGATGGTGGAGATGTCGGAGATCCCGAAGATGGAGATGATGAGGGGGGGGTGCTGGAGGGTGCGTCGGTTGACGAGGTAGGGTGAGAGACTGGAGGGGGTTTAGTAGGATCAGGCAATTCGAGGGCAGTGACTCACTAGCTTGGGATGAACTGATTTGCATGAGCGCTGCGACTCCTGCGACGAGATTTTGTTGGTAGCCGCTGTGGTTCTTAGTCCTTTGTCTGAGGCAGAGAAGGTGGAGATAGAGAACGTACCCCTGCGATCGTGTGTAGAAGTCTTTGATTGGTCTGCTTTGCTCATAAGGAGGTTGTCCAGCTGTGAATTGGTCTACGAATTGTAGTTTCGTCATATCAAAGATAGCCAAGCCTTGGGCGAGTACGTCTGTATCATTGTACTCAGACTGCTCCTGGCTAAGACTTGTGAGATGATCAACTGTAGGTTGTGTGCCACCAATGATGATAATCTGGCTACCACCAACGGCGTTGCAGCTGTGCGTATGTCGATTTTGTAAGGGTACATATGGGACGACTATCCAGTGAAAGGCCGGAAGAGTGAGGATGTTGACAGTGTCGCAATCAGCCGGATTGTCGCCCGGACCTCCACTATAACCGCCATATACAAAACTAGGCGACGGCAGTCAGCGTTCAAAATCGTGCACACGGCCTAGCATTCACGACCCACATTTCGTATGTGCCGTTTGTTGAGTTGAGACCAGCGCTGCAGAACTCCTCCCTAGGAGCAGGAGCGGTGCCTGTAGTCTCTTGGTTGAACCACTGCTGCTTTGCTGGGTCGTAAATAAACACTGTCCCAAAGTCTAAGAGCTGGCGACTGAGAAATGATTCTCGAAATCCACCCATGACAATCAGGAGTCCTTCTGGTCCGAACAATGGTACATATTGCATTGCTCCCTTCGCTATTGTGAAGTTCTGGCTGTCGCCAGGTGAGGGGCTTTTCGTAATTGCGTGAGAGGCCATGTCAAATTCCGTCATACCATAAATAGGCGCTGAATTCAGCTCGTATACTTGGGAACTTGCGTACCCGCCAAGGTACCAGGCGCGGTCGGAGCCCTCAGCCTGGAGCCCATCAAAAGGACGAACTATCGAACTCCACACTGTAGCTGTGGAATTCAAGACTTCGTTCCAATCCCCAGCGCCGCTACCGTCGGGTTTGAACGACCAGATTGACTGGGGTGGTAGTAGAGGGGCGTTGCCAAACAAAGAGTTTGTGCCGGCAAATCCAGAATAAATCACGCCGTCCCTGTTATAGTACCATAGCGAAGGTGCATTAAGACTGGGCACTCCAGTAGGCTTGCCGATGGAATTGATTGGTACCGTCGCATTGGTCCAGTTTCTCGACATATCAATAGAAAGCAACGTCGATGCTGCAAGAAGTCACTTAGTTGAGCCACGATATAGTCACAAGTCCAGGATTCTTATAGCGTACAATACTGAAAATCGATTTCGCCACCAGTCTTGTACGAGAATTGTCCGCCATCGATATATAGCCAGCTTCCCACTAGCGCCGCTGTTGCTGATCAGCGTCCATCTAGGATAATGTACAAAGTACGTGTACCGACAAGCTTGAGAGCCACGTCGCACGAATTCTGGGGTCTTGGCCACGGCAGGCTCCTGGCGGATATTGATGATTGGTATGAGGAGATCATCAAGAACAGGTGGCGATCGCTTTGCTCTACTTTGATTTGTTTTCAAGGCCCCCAAACTACTAAGAGAAGTGATTAAAAAGCTAAGAGCTCGCATTCTGAAATATGGAGACAAATTCTCCAATGAAAGGAGCTGAGAGTTAGGACAGGAAAACTTCGAAGTAATGAAAGTAGAAAAAGCGAGTCATGGCCAAACTTGGTAACAGTAGAAATTAGCTCCTTGAAACCTCCTGCTGGGTCCGGATGCGCAAGATCTACGCTATACGCAGATTGGTATCAACCCGATGCACGGGTAAGCAAAAATTGTGGAGCAGCACACCATGAAGCTCAAGCGCCAGATGACCAAAGAAGAGGTTTTCCGGGCCATCTGGTAAATCGTTCCTCCATTGAATCAACACAGCTCACGTAGTTCACACACGTATACTTCTCCACATCATTGCGATGTCTTCGTCCGCGTATCGTAACAACTAGACTCAGCTTACACCTAGTGGCATGTGTAAGTGATGCTCTGTTCTTTGAGCGTTGTAAACCGGACAATTTGTCTCGAATGTGAGGAATACGAAGGATGAACTGCATCGTACCATGATGGTATTTCGAATTGGTAGGCGCACCTATCATTGATTGTCTCCCAATACTGTGCAATGTGCAGAGTTCAGCCGCAACACCCTACCTCTTGCCATGACGCAGCAAGGTGGAGAAGCTGCAAAGGACAGCTTGTGAACCACAGGCCTACTTGTTGTCTCACAACTGCTGTTCCGCATGGAAGTGGCAGCCGATGCTGTGCAATTTCATGCAAACGGAGAAAGGAACGGAGTGTTGAATGAAAAAGGAAAGGAGTGTTGGCGGAAAGCTAACCTTTTTCGGTTAGTCTACTACCTCCTGGCTTTACCAGAACAACATCAATCCCACTGTAAATCCTAGAGGCCACGCGATAACATAGAGGGCGAGATACAGCATGTAGGCCCATTCTTCTATTGGGGAACAGTATTGTAGGCCTAGGAATTGTCTAGTGTCGAGGTGTCTCCGGACGACTCCAGGGCCCGCGTTCCAGGGGCCTTTCCCGGGTAATGTGAAATTTGTTCGAAGATTACCACTTCTGCCCATACAACCATGAGCGTCAGAAGTAATAACGTCCTGGCGCGCGCACTGCATCTTGGCTCAAGGAGCTCAACACCTAAATACAGCTGCACCTCGCGGAACTAGATGAGAGTAATCCTAGAGAGTTGTAGATGGGATGAGGAGAGACGGGTAGAGCTGGTTGCATGGTCATTATGGTCCTAGTATCTGAGATGGAGACCATGAGTATCCACCTTTCTAACATCCAGAGAATCACGTCCGCATGTTTGAGATGAAAGATAGGGGAATATACCGTTGCTGGCGTGCCTTGAGTAGGTTCTAGGGGCTCACAGAACATAGGACGTGTGGGTATCAGCTCGTATGCGAGCTGGAGAGTCTCCTCTTGGGTAGGAGGTCGAGCGTAAGATGGTTGATGATGACTGGTCGTGGAGTGGCAAACGTTATGTGCTCGTGGTAGGTACAGCACGAAGTGACATATTCTAGCTCGTCGAAGATTTGCTAGGTAGCGAAATGGTATGGAAAAGGGATGAGAGGCAAGGCATATGCAAAGGTAACAATTGTAGTATTAAGATCCTTTAAGCCTATTTAAATGTCGCAAGTATGATTGCAAACACGATCTCGCTGGTAACGACTGTGAACATTGTCTTATATTACTTCACTCATCACAATATGCATCCATTCACAGCATCCCCATGTCACCGTTACTCATATCATCCCCAACCGAACTACAGCACCAGCAACCCAACGGCACCGACGAGAACAGCTACAGCTCCTCCAAAGCGCAAAGCCTTTGCCCCACCAGTGAATGGCACAACACTTGGGCCAAGCGGGACTCCAGTCCCTGTCGGAGCCGGGGCAGAGGAGTTGGGTAGTAGGGTTGGATGGGCAGAAGATGTACCAACTGCGGTTATGGACACGGGGGCTGAAGAAGGCGCCGAGGTGGGAGCAGCAGAGCTGGCTGCACCAGCGGGGACTGTTTGGCCTGGCTTGAAGCCGCTTGGGAGGGTGACGCCGAATTGGCTTGCACAGGTTGCTGGGTCATCGCCCTGTTCTCGCCGAGTCAGCGAAGGTATACGGGACGACCATGATATTGAGATAACATCGGAAGGGTGAACTCAAGGTGTGAGGAGAGAAAGCACAAAGTAAGGTGTGTATAAGATGCAATGATGGTGTAGGTACTTACATCAGGGCAACAAAATCCTTGAGTGAGGCAAAAGCTTCCTCCTGGACAGCCGTCTGAAAGAAGGGGGAAGCGGTTAGCAATCAACGGAAACGGTCTCTTCTCATGTCGGGTTACGGAAAGCGGCCACTCACAGCCTTCAGTGCAGCATGTATCGCCTCTTGGTACATCGAGACATTCGGTATCACCGCACGGAGTAGCGCAGTTGGTGACAGTGGAGCCTATCCCTGGGACGAAAGCGTCACCGCCTTGACGGGGCAGCAGGAGTGACCTGGGGGAGAGACCAGCGTTGGCGATGGCCAGGGGTAGCACGGCTGCGAGAACGATGAAATGCATGTTGTTGGTGGCTTATGAGGCAGGATTATTGAAGATGTGAGGTTTGTGAGATTAACTAATCAAGTAGACCGAGAGGGATGAACAGCGGCAGTTGTGAAAGTGCAGGACGGCAGGGTACAGCGAGAGTGATGGTCGGGTAGTATGAAATATATACGCGTTCGAGATGAAGCAAAAGAGAATGCAGCAGCAGCAGGGAAATGAGCTCGTGTAACATAGAAATTGTAGGAAAATCTTCGAGGCTGGAGGCACGATTGCCTATCCAATGATCAACTAGGTTCAATCGACATCTCATTCTGAGCCCCCAGTAAGCCTGGACATTGTCACCAATATTAGTAAAATGGCTTCGCTGACGCCAAAGATACGACGGTATTGGGCGGTGTTGCCTTGCAAGGCGGGTCTTAGCCTTTCCGCTCCGCCCAATGAATATTGTTGAATGTTAACAGCCGCACTTAGCATGCTAGGCAGCTGAGAAGTCAATTAAGCTTATTGGATAGGCTTTTGAAACCTCGTATGGGACTCTCCGCTTCGTCTGATGACAGGATGCTCAGCCCCCGTCTCGCTTAAATGTACCACGTGCCAAGTAGGCCGAACTTCGTTTGGGATGGTGAGAGCTTGGCAAAGAGCACAGACAGCGGTCGAACAACTCCCCAACAGCTCCAGAAGCGGCATCATCCGTGCAGCTTTCGATGTTATGAATTCGAAAATCGGCACGAACTACCACAGACAAGGAAGGCGTACACCAAGGACAAGGTAGGAAAGGTCAACGAGCCTGAATTTCCAGTTTTGTCGTGCTGTAGCTCTTCACCGCCTGAAGAGCCTTGACTGATTCTTGGCCCATTAAGAACCTGGTGGCTGCTCGGGTACTGCCTAAAGTTGAATGAACTTTCCACATGTGGTAATTAGGAGGGTTGGTGCGACAGTAAGGTTCAGATATTTCGCGAAAGCTTCCTGCAGGTACCTGGTAGGGCAGGACACGGACCATATTGATAGCGGAGGCTGTTGATTGGACGTCAAGACATCTCAAGAGGTCACTCAGCCGCACAACTTGCATAGAAGCTGTTGGGTGGGGGCCGAGGGGAATGAACTCTTGATAGTGTGCACACTTACTTTAGGCCCCATATGCTCAAATTGAAGAGATCATCGGACATTCCAAGGTAGAAAGAATAGAATTCGAATTCCTGTCATTCATAGATTTAGCAAGCAATGTTTTGAGAGTCATAGAGGATCCGAGCATGCTTGTGAGAGAGATCGCGTAAGAAGGGTCGGAGAAATTAGGGTTATAAACTAAGTCCGGTCCGGCTTGGCGTGCGCAGTCCGCAAGGCACGCCGTCGCCAAAAGACAGGCCGTAACTTTCCGGGCGGGGCTCGCTAAGCGGACGCCATAGGCGAGCCCTATGTACTGTACAGTAACTACAGTAGGAACTTTCTCCGGGCGGCTTTGGTGCCCATCTTGCGAGACAGTTCTGGGGAAGTGTGAACGGGTTCTGTCCTTGACGCGCAACCTTTGTAGCATCATACCCTTAGTGTTACTGATTCGGTGGCCGGTGATATACTTAGTGACAAGACACATAGTATTCGTCTCCTAAACTTTCATCACTGAGAAGGTTCGTACGATCTCGAGTCTCAAATTTGAGATCGCTACGCAAGCGCTCTACATAATTTTCATTTCTGCCCCGACGGTCCTCACACATACAGCACACCATGGATGATATGAGCGTAAGCTCTAGAGGCTGGTGTGGCTGATATCGCACGAAGTGCCACAGATCCTCAAAGGCTCTAGGGTACTGAATCTAAGCAGACTGGTGCAGCGGGACATTTTTGACGTGGTGGCTCTTCCAATCGAAAAAGGAATGGTTGAAAGAGGTCGATTTCCGGTGGTGAACGTTTTCCGCCTGGTCGAATCACAGAAATGATCAAGTGATTGGCGTTCCTTCTCATTGCAGGGTCTTGTCGCACCGATATCAGAAGCAACGGCAGCAGAAGAAAGAGTGACTCTATTCCCCAACTCTTAGTGAGCAATGGCACACCGCTCTTCTTAATGTCGCAGAGATGGTAGACTCGACCGGCGTTGCGATTTTTAGGATAAGAAGGCTCTTCCTCATCGTGTTTGGTATGCGAGTTCTGGAATGATGCCGGAGAAGCTCACGACAACAATATGACCTCTCAGGTGCACACAAGAGTACAAGCTTGACGATGGGATCACGAAAGGTTCCGTTCGGAGGGTACAATATACATGAGATCCAGGGCCAGTTCCCAGCTCCGCGAGAACTCGCAATCCGCACGGCCTCTATACTTCAAGTCTTCTTAATGGCGATCCTACACCGTTGACCTTGCGGTAGGCATGGGGTTGCTGGAGCAGTTGTTTTTACGTGCGTTCAGGATCGGGCGCGTTCTCATATATGGGGTATTGAAAGGGTCTTTGGGGGGTGGGGGTGGATGTGAGAGTTTTTATTGAGTGTAAGATGTGAGGTGGTGTGGTGTAGGATAGGGCTTGATACACAGGTAGGATACTGCGTTCGTAGTTTAGATGGGGTTTCCCAAGCCTCTCACCATGATTTGATGTTCTCTGCCGGAGATGTGTGTCCGAATCATTTAGGCCTATCAACCTAGTCGCAAGAAGAATCTCGTTCATCATTCGTCAGCCGTCCGGGCGTGACTTTGGCTCTCTGAACACCTCCTCACAGTAAAGCCTGTTCGACAATGTCACGTTTCTACACCGTCTCATACTATAGGTCTTTTCTCAAGAATGACGTTGAATCTCTTTTCGAACTCGATTTCCTCCTCAGTCTTGCCGTCATTCGGATGCGGCTTTCTAAGCGTCAATCTCACGCCCCCAACATTGCCCGCCTCAAATAGTTCCGCCACAGTATCATAGAACACCTCCAATTCCTTTTTCTTGTCCTTCTTCATCCTGTACTCCTCCGCTCTCGTCTTCACAATAGGTGCCCAAAGCATCGTGACATCTTCCCAAATCGCATCATCGAATTCCGCTTCCTCCGTATCATCGACATAGTCGATAACGTTCGGAAGATAAGAGCAAGACACAATCTCACGAAGTTTAGTCCGTTCATCTTTCGTCATCTCCTTCCTGTGGTAGAAGTCCTCAATGTACATTAAACCATTAGGCTTCAGCAGCTCATAAGCGCGCTTGAATAAATTGGCACGATCCCGCTTAGAAAAATGCATAATGCAAAGCAGGCAAACTATGTGATCGAACCCTTCGAACTCGATATCCTCTGGCAGCTGATGCAATTCTCTAGCCTCAACCGTCAGCACGTCGGCATTCACGCTCCTGACGTGCTCCCTCACCCATTCGTCCTCATTCCTAGCAGTGATCATTTCAGCGAGCTCGTGGTGTCTGCGTTGAATTTCGACACCAGTGACGTCAGCGCGGTACTTAGACGCCAAATAGCGGCCTGTGGAGCTAAAGCCGGAGCCGATGTCGAGGATGCGCTGCTTGGGTATCTTGCCTTTCTCGTCTGGTAGGTCTAGCCCGAGATTGAGGGCAAATTGATCGAGGGCGGCGTCGCCGTCGTAGTGCATGCAATCGAAAGAAGAAGTGTCGGACAGGGTCCATTTGGGTTTGTCTTCGATGAGTTTCAGAGCCGACTCAACGCGGTCGAGGTCGTAGAGCGCCATTTCTGATATGAAACCATTGCGGTCGACGGGGATTCCATCATCGTCGTCATGGTCTTCCCATTTTGGTTTCCTTTGAGACAAGAGCAGAGCCACCTCCTTTTTGTCGGCTAAAGCTCGAGCACGCTTAGATTTACCAAGTGTTGCCATAGTGTGGGTAAACGTATCTTGATGCTGAAAGCGACTTTATCCCATAAGAGTGTAAAGGTTTCAGTTGGTTTAGGTTGGTGGATATGCGAGGTTTCAAACCTGACTACTTCCGAGAGGAGGAATCAAACGCCGAAGATCGCGATCTGGAAGGTGTTGATATTTTGTACTACTCAAGTAGCGAGGTGCTTTGTTCCGATGATACTGGCTTACCCCTCACCGGTTTTTCACCTCCCATCAATGAGACACAATGACACAACCAAATTTGTTTGCTACGAAGCAAAGTCAATTCTGCCTAAGAAGGGAAGAGCGGGTTCTCACACGTGCGATAATCGATCATTAAATCTTGCCTTGGGTGTGATGGGTGCATAGAGTGAACTCCATTCGAATTTGCCTTGGAAAAGCACTAGCAGTGTTCATATTGCCCAGTTTGACGAATCTACTTAGGCTGAACAAGCAACACTAGACCTTACTAGAGCGCCTCCAACACCGCATTGTACATGCACCTTCCCGCACCCGACCGCCCCTGTTGGCCTTTCTCAAGGTTTCATGTGGGACAAGCATGAATCATTGTTAGGTCGCCATCAGACATCCTAAATCCACTGTATAAAGTACTGATGTAAACCCCGCCTCGGGACCAGTGCCATCCAATGTCAGCAAGGTCAAGGATGACATACGCGATTTCAAGGGTCAACAGCCGCTTGCTCATAGCACCACGTACAGTGCTAAGATATTAGACTTCATGAATCTGGTGGCCCCTCAAGGCGGGAAAGAGTTCACACTACCCTAGGGCGCAGACCCCGGAGGCACCTCGGAACCTGACCGATCATATTCCGATCACGCTCCAGAGGCCGCTAAGAGCGCATTCTTAGGCGAGCGCCGCCCGGAACAGCGTGGGATCTGTCATGTTGTCCAACACATATGCCTCTCCTCCGTAGGGCTATCTGCGTTGGCCTGTCAGACGCTAATGCGCGCAAAGCCGCCTTAAAGCGAGCGATGACTGAGGCACTTTTTCGTGGTATGGCATACTGGCAACAGCATGTCTCCACCGGCCAGCATAGCGAAGCCGGTAATCGATTATAGATTGAAGAGCTTTTATATATGTCTACAATAATCGTAGCGTTCTGGATTATAGGTACATGCCGGCGAAGTACGCTTTCGAAGAAACGACTACTGGAAGAAAGTCGGATCTGGACTGTGGTAGCAATGCTGCAAGATACATGTGCAATGCTGGTCCCGTTGATGTCGTTTTCCTCCTTCCTAATGTTCGATGGGCACCTCAGTGAGTTAAACGGAGCCTAGGCGTGACCGCTTGGGATGTTGTGTAGTGGGTCGAATGGCTGTTGGCTCGGCTCACTATCCCACTGGTAGAAATGCTGGCCTGACATCCTACATGTTGGGAACAAGTGAAAATGTTGCCGAAAATCTTTCTGGACCCAGTGGTGGAGACTCTCAAAGAATAGACCGCCTCATATTGTACAGTAAGATTGGTGGAAAGCTGGCAAAGGATAGCATATGGACAATGTCGTAGTGAAAGATAGGTTGGGATGCTTTTACAGGAATTCCATGGTTATGCACAATGAGGCTTTATTATATACCTTCCTCGCCAGTGGCCAGTCGGCTTACTGCATCAAACAATTGTTAAGACCTTTTGGCCAGCAACTTGTTACCAGTCACTAGAGGTGGAAGAACACCCTATACGCTCATACGAGTCGTCAGCAGAGGAAGATCGCTTCAGTATCAAGGAGTATACCCCTCTTTCCTTCAGAGCATAACAGATGCATAAGATAACATCCCCAGTCTAACAGATACTTTCTCCTTTCGGTGCATCCACAAAGAATGTTGCATTCGGCATCTCTTCTGACTCCTTCGGCCAACTTCGCCTCATTTGCCGGATATTGCTAGCAGGGGAGGTCACTACGACTATTGCCTGTGCTACCAGCCCAGAGAAATTCAGACAGCCATCCGAAACACGTCCGGTTGGATCATTACTAACAGGTGAGCAATGCGCTTCTAATATCCTAAGTGCATGCACTCGGATTTCCGATTCTTCTCTCGGCCTAGAGTAAGCTGTGGGAACATCTGGCGTAACGAATGTAACGTGAGCACCAGCGACAGAAGCCCGTGACCACGAGGGAGCTATTTTCTTGTGGTCGGCTTCCCTTTGCTGTATTGATATATCAAAGTAGTTCACTAGGCAGGTGCGCCTCAAAGGCCTGCCAGATATCTACCCAGGTAAGGTGTGACCATAAACTTAGTCAAGCCTGATATAGCCGGTGACCGATCAGTCTCCACGGACAATTCTAAACCGATGTAAAATTGGACCAGGGTTTGCCATATTTCAGGCGTGCTTTTATGGCCGCGCCTTCGGAAAGGCCAATAGTCTTTTGGCGCCTCTGAATTCAAAAGCGTGTTAAAGTACGATGATGGCCCATGGTCATATGCCACACACTCGCAGTGTGTGGCGTTTGCACATCCCAGGATCTCTGAAGCTGTGAAGTGTATCACACGTCTCGATAGGATGCGCTCCTGCAGTACCCAGCCGCGTCCAAGGTGGGAAAATCGTATAGTGGCAGTTCTCCATAGGAGAGCCAGTGAGGGGCTGCTTGGGGGTTCTGGCGCACGTACACGCGCGATGATTGCTCCTCTTTGCTATAGCTTAGGACTTCTAATGACTGGAATACATTCCCATGCCTCTCGGAGAGGAAGCCTTCATTGCCACCCCTAGTCATGGTTGCGGCGATAGTAAGGTCGGCATTGTGATAAATGGACGCCATTTGGGTAGCTTGTGCCTCCCAATCGTGCAGATCATCTTGAATGATGCATAGCGGATCCATCCAAAGATAAGAGAACCTTAGTTGTTGGATTACGGTTACAGCGTCCTGGAAAGTTTTCGATAGACTGTTGAAGGGTATGCATTGTTTTCTTTGCTCCAAGGACGCCTTTGTAGTGATGATGACCTGAGACTTTCCCTAACAGTGGCTGAGAGCTACGAAGTAGTCCTGCTCACCGTGGGTCTCCTACAATCGTGGTTCTCGGCCGTATCGCACGTCGATAACCCGTGTCGGCAGGGGATAAGGCGGAGCATTTTCGCAAGCAGAGTGGTTCTCTTTGCATTGTCTTATCCAGCCTGCTACTAGCTCGAAACATGGCGTGGAGGCTACATGCTGGGCTATCTGTCTAGCCGCCCCAGATCCCGATGGGATATTGGTGTCCTCTTGAACTATCAGTGACAGAGCTTCTCCCAGACAGAGAATTGTATCACTGTTGATGTGGAGCCAGAGATGACTGCTATCGTCCACTGGCAGAAAAGGTGATTGATGATGCCAAAAAGGTCTTACAAAAGAGACTAATCCTGATCCATTTGTTCACAAACATTTCCCCTCGTCTTTGTGTATTACACAGGAATATACGGGTGGGCACCAGTCTTTTGGACTTACCGATGGCCGTAAAGATGTGCAGGGTTATCTTGCCGAGAACAGCTTCTATAGGACGATTCCCACGTATTTCGATTCGGACCATGTCCTCCTTTCATTGCCAGTCATTCCACTTGTGTCTGAGCTCAAGAACGCCTCGCCAAATTGTACTGCAAAGCCCGCATCCATCTGCAGCATATTGCTCCAATGCTAGCCGTGGAACCCAAACAACATCGATTTCCGACTCTTCGTGCATTTGGCTGCATGATAAGTTTTGGTTCGTCGCCTAGGTGACCATCTTTAGGGGCCTCTCCGGGGGCTCCCCATGAGGCAGCCCTACAGATAGCTAGTTGGGCAGATTAGCCGGTAGGGCGGTGATCCCGTGCTATACTAGATGAGGTAAGTCCTACCTTACGGTAGATAGCCGGGAGATATCTAACCGGGCAACAAGACGCAGTTCATCTTTACAGAAAGTGCCAATCATCGCCCAACATCCCCTGGTCCAACCACTACAGCAGCACAGTCCGAATGAATTAACAGAACGGCCGGATCGTCGTGGGACCATTCGATTAATAAGGTTGCATGACGGCAACCAGCATAGTGGCTGCCAGGAAGATATATTAGCCAATGAAACGAGCAAAAGAAGCGAGAAGAGGGGAAAGATAAGATGCTACGTACTACTATCGCAGGGCGCCGGCCTGTCCACTCGCATGAACCCGAGAGTGGGCGACAGATCCTACATTTGACACTGGCTTATCAGGGCGCTGTATTATTGCCTATCACCAAGATGGATCGGACGGAACACCACATGGCCCCTGCAGCTACCGGCGACTACTTCTATCTCCCCATATCCAGTTTGCAAGGCTGGCCATCTTGACTTCTACACACGACTAGTTGCGACCTACATTTCAACCGACAATATGGACAATATCGAACCGATCCGCGGCTTAAGCGCATCCAGTGCATCAGGCCGCAAGAAGAGCGTCGCAGAGGTGCCTGTGACGTCTGTCCTCAAAGGCGGCGAGGTCCCAATCTATGGCGAGCGCGAGTTGACTGCCGATGAAGAGATCCTGGTGGCTTTGGGATACAAGCCGGAATTCAAGCGAGAATTCAGTTTATGGACAACGTTCTGCGTCAGTTTCGCAGTTCTAGGCCTGCTGCCGAGTTTCGCCAGTACACTCTACTATGTGAGATGCACACAGGATAGGAGGGTGAAAGACTCCGCTGATGTCAGGACTAGGGTATGGGATATGCAGGTAGACCTGGGATGGTGTGGGGGTGGCTCATTGCCATGTTTTTCATCCAATGTGTTGCTATGAGCATGGCCGAGCTATGCTCCTCAATGCCTACAAGTGGAGGACTATACTACGCTGCAGCGGTACTGGCACCACCGGGTTACGGCCCATTGGCAGCTTGTGAGACATAGCAGACAGTGTGTGGGTGGCCAGAAAAGCTGACCAAAAGTCTAGGGTTGACTGGCTGGTCGAATTGGTTGGGCCAAGTGACTTGCGCACCTTCCGTGGATTACGCCTTGTCTGCTATGCTTTTGGCTGGTGCTTCGATTACACATCCCGATTATGTGCCACAAAACTACCAAATCTTTCTCCTTACGATCCTGATCATGTGTATACATGGATGCATCAGCAGTATGCCGACCAGATGGATTGCCAATTTCAATTCAGTCGGGTCTACGTTCAACATCATTGCATTGTTCATTGTGATCATCCTCATCCCATCTTCAACGAATAGGCAGAGCCAAGGCCTTCCACGCTTTACCAATTCAAGCACCGTATGGGGCGAGTTCTATGCTGGAACGGATTACGCAAATGGAGTAGCGATACTAATGACCTTTGTCGCAGTCATCTGGACTATGAGGTGAGCTTTAGCGTCCCAGAAATCCAGATGTCTGGCTGATAGTGGCGGTAGTGGCTACGATGCCCCCTTCCACCTGAGTGAAGAATGCTCCAATGCGAACATCGCCGCTCCGCGGGCGATCGTCCTCACTTCCGGGGTCGGAGGACTCTTCGGCTGGTTCCTACAACTTGTGGTAGCCTACACAGTCATTGATATTGAACTCGTGCTGGGTTCGGATTTGGGCCAGCCATGGGCTTCATACCTCCTACAAGTTCTGCCCCAGAAAACAGCTCTCGCAGCACTGGCTCTGACAATTACTGCCGCTTTCTCCATGGGACAAGGGTGCATGGTAGGAAGCTCCCGCCACACTACATTTACAATAAGAGTTTTGATGCTGACAATTACTAGGTTTCCGCCTCCAGAGTGACGTTCGCCTACGCCCGCGATGGCTGCTTTCCCTGCTCGTCGTGGATATCGCGCGTGAACCGCCGCACTCAAACACCAGTCAACGCAGTCTGGTTCAATACGATCCTCGGCATCCTCATGACCCTACTCATTTTTGGCGGTCCACTGGCAGCTGGGGCTCTCTTCTCAATCGGTGCCGTTGCTGCATTCGTCGCTTTCGCGATTCCTATCTTCATCAGGGTATTCTTGGTGGGAGATAGATTCAGGCCAGGGCCGTGGAACTTGGGACGATACAGCGTATATATAGGGAGCGCGGCTTGTGCCTTTGTCTTTTTGATGGTCCCAATCCTGATGCTGCCTAGTGTGACACGGTCGGACCTTGGGCAAGTGACATGGCTTCGGCATGAAGATAGATTAGGCTGACTCAATGGCAGTGCGACTACGATGAATTGGACATGCCTTGTGTATGGAGGTCCAATGTTAATTGTTATCATCCATTGGTTTGTCGACGCACACAAATGGTTCAAGGGTCCTAAGGTACGTCTTTGTCATCATCACTTACAGGCGTCGGGCTATGGCTTATTGACTGACTTCGCTACTAGGTCAACATTGAGCATCATATGTATGGCCGAGAGGGTAATGTGTTTGATGGCAAAAAAGTGGGTGACCAAGACAGCGGTGACTCCAGCGCGGGCAGTATTTCGAAGGAGGATAGGCTTTTTGACAATAAGCTGGCTGCGGATTTTGCTTAAAGGATGAATGCTTTGGGCCCTCTTGCTTGGTTTGATTTCTTGTATTGGATTCCCCACAATTCGCAACATGCACGTACGACAATGCAATATACCTTACCTTATCTACCATCCGTTTTCCGCATTGACGTGTTTGGTTGGCCTTTAATTTCCGACCTCGGTTATTCTTTACCATAAACTCGCTACCTGATGTTGTCAGTCATCTTTATTAATCATTCATCTACCGTTTTGACGTCCGAATCAGTGGGGGGGGCGGAGACCCGGAGGACTAAGGTAGACACCGTTGTACACGAGGCACAGAATGCGGGGCACTGAGACCGTTAAGCATGAGCAGACTCTCATTTAAGTCGCGTTTGCCCTGTTAACTTGTCCCACTTGGGGCAGCAGTGCGTCTCGTGCTCGTATATATTTTACGCAGATCTCTTCTGTGTGGCTGATTTTACAAGCATATAACAGTCCCTCGTCCCCTCTTGCTGAAGAAGTTCGCCTACGCCTAATCCACATCCCACGCGCGCGCGCTTCCAACGGTCAACCCCACACAATTTCCCCGTCCCCACCAATCCGAAAAAAATCATGGGCCTCACCTCCCTCCTTTTCTCACCCTACACTCTCATCCTCATTCCTATCATCTACTACCTCCTACCCTATCTCCGCAACCACGCCATTCGCGACATTCCTGGCCCCAAGCTCGCTGCCTTCAGTAATCTCTGGCTGCTGTACCAATGCCGTCGCGGGAGGAGATATTTGGCTGTTGATCAGGCGCACAAGAAGTATGGACCGCTGGTGAGGATACAGCCGGATCATGTTTCAATTGCAGATCCGGAGGCGATTGGAATTGTCTACAGTCATACTGGGGGGTGGTTGAAGAGGTGAGTCTTCTGATTTAACTGTTTTGGTTTGGTACTTTGTGAAAAGAACATTGGCTGATTTGAGAATTGTGCGCGCAGTAACTATTACGATGCCTTTGTCTCCATCCAACGCGGCCTTTTTAATACGCGCGATCGAGCTGAACATACGCGCAAGAGGAAGACTGTGTCGCATACCTTTAGTACGAAGAGTATTGGGCAATTCGAACAGTACATGACCTACAACCTGCAAGAGCTTGTGAAACAATGGGATAGGCTTTCGTCTACGGCAACTGGTGGAGGGAGGCAATGGGCTGAGATGGATTGCTTGCATTGGTTCAATTACCTGGCTTTCGACATCATCGGTGACCTGGTGAGTCCGATTATGAGGCGTTCACAGTCGCAAGACTCTGCTGTCAGCATGAGATGGATTTTTCGCTAACGGAAAGTGTACCAGGCCTTTGGCGCACCCTTCGGCATGCTCCCCAAAGGCCGCGACATCGCCGAAGTGAAGATGACCCCTAACAGCCCCACAACCTACGCTCCCGCAATCGAAGTCCTAAACCGCCGTGGCGAAGTATCCGGCACAATCGGCTGCCTCCCATCCATAAAACCCTACGCCAAATACCTCCCCGACGCCTTCTTCCGCAACGGCGTGCGCGCAGTCGAAAACCTTGCTGGCATAGCTGTCGCACGCGTCAACGCACGCTTGGAGGCGCCAGATGAGGAGAAAGGGAGGAGAAAGGACCTGCTGGCGCGATTGATGGAGGGCAAAGATGAGAATGGGAATAAGCTTGGAAGGGAGGAGTTGACGGCTGAGGCATTGACGCAGCTGATTGCTGGGAGTGATACGACGTCTAACACTAGTTGCGCGTGGCTGTATTGGACACTCAAGACGCCGGGTGTGATGGAGAAGTTGCAGCAAGAGCTCGATGCCGCGATCCCTGACGGGGTCGTTGTGCCGGAATTCGAGACTGTCAAGGACCTGCCCTAGTAAGCTCCACCTCCCCTCCATCTCTCCTTACTCCCTCCCCTCCTCTTCTTGCGTGCGCGGTACTAATACCGACACCCATCTCTAGCCTCCACAAAGTAATAAACGAGACCCTCCGCATCCACTCCACCTCCTCCCTCGGCCTCCCGCGCGTCGTCCCCCCCGGCCCCGGCGTCACCATCTGCAACCACCACTTCCCCCAATCCACCGTCCTCTCCGTCCCCGCCTACACAATCCACCACTCCGCCTCAATCTGGAACCCCACCAACGTCCCCTCCCTCTCCCCCGAGCTCTTCAACCCTGACCGCTGGGACGAGCAAACCCTTACCGAGAAACAGAAAGCGGCGTTTATCCCGTTTAGTTATGGGCCGCGGGCTTGTGTGGGAAGGAATGTAGCGGAGATGGAGTTGGCGCTTATCGTGGCTAGTGTGGCGAGGAGGTATGAGTTTGTGCTTAGGGAGGAGGGGGCGTTGGAGACTCGGGAGGGGTTTTTAAGGAAGCCTGTTAGGTGTTTGGTGGGGATGAGGAGGAGGAGGGGGGATGAGATGGGGAAGGATGCTGGGAGGTGAGGGCTTGCGCGATGACGTTAATGGAGGCTGCTTGCTTGGATAATCATGCTAGGGGGTGAAATTTGTATATAGTGACATGCGTGATGAATGATCGATGATATGATAACGATAGCTGGTAGGTGGTGGCGGAAGTGACTGGATACATGGGTCACATACAGGGGGCTAATGATGAATGCAATACCGAAGGACCTTTTTACTCTTGATTTCATGCATTGTTCATCAAAGACATGGTAGTGCAGACACCTGCATCTTCGTTCTTCTGGACACACTGGACAGATGCATAGCTGTAAGGTTGTGTCGCAGAAGCCAGACTCTCCGGGCAGAAGATAGATTGAGCGGAGCCGATGTGTTTGGGTTCTCCTACAGACTATGCCTTTGGCATGTGATCTCCTCAGCATTTCTCCGCAACGCATCCTGCGTATGGAAACACCCTCCATACCAGAACGGGTTTCTGCGTTTTGTCGTTTGAATGTCGTGGTTTGTTTTTGCTTTCGAAGAAGGTGACGTTGGGAAGGGTGTGCTCTTAACAGGCGAGAAAAGGAGGAGAGCTTGCTTTTGGAGAGTGGGAAGTTGGGTGGTTTTGATGAGGAGGGAGTGGAGAAGGTGGTGGTTGCGGGTTGGGATGGGGCTGGAATTGGACGGGGAATCGGTGAGGGGAGAGGTAAAGACTGTGACTGTACCTGCTTCTTAAGCGCGTGAGGTTGAGCAGAGTCTGCTCGGTGAGTACGTTAAGTGGAGGGACTCTTGCTGAAGAATCACGAGTCAACGCAATATCAAAGGGGCTATACCTGGAAACGCAGAAACTAGGAGAGCTCTTTGTATCTGGACCAGGCGGTAAGATCATATGGCCCAACGTATTGAGCAAAACCCAGAATACAACTGTATAACAGCCACAGAACCATGCCGTCGAGACTTACGAGCATAGTAGAAGGAAACACAAACGCCGTTTGCCTCCAACGGCAGCAGATGACTCAAGTCGTTCATTCCTAAGCTTCTCAACTCTGGACTTTTCGGAGATTGTCACCAGAAACAGTCCGTCGTAGCCATGAAGCTGGGGGAACCCGTGTCCCCGCAACGAGAAGGCAACTTTCAGAAGAACATGGCATGATCCTCTATATTTCCGGAGCTACCCTCCGCTACTTTCACATGCTGTCCTTCCGTACCGCTCTCACCGGTGCTTCTTGGCTCGGGCTGACTAGATGATGCTCTTCGGGAACGGGTCAGCAATTGCAATTGCTCAAGGTGTGCAGATTAGTCGTGGACGTGGTTGCGTTAAGCTTCTAGTGCGGCTTGCTGGCCTTGCACTGAACATACTGGCAACTGGACGGGATTCAACGTAAATTTAGATGTCAGCGTGTATCTCGAGTGGAGCGTCGTCCACGATCTTGTCTAGTGCTCCATAAGAGCCTGGAGGAGCGGTAGAAGGTGTGCCGATGGTAAGCGCAGATATTCGCTAGTATCTTCTTGCTTCTTCTAGCTGTGGGCTGGCTTGCTGATCTGATTGAACCATGGAGCGTGCCGTGCGATAGTGTCAAGCTACTGAGACATAATGATGTTAGTGGCACCGATGGTTGGCATTCTTACCATACACGGCACAACGAGCAGTTTATATGGAGGAGAATTCACCTACTACCATAGCATATTGACGAATTGGCCTCAATTCACAATTTTTGTAACGCAATTGAGCTTAGCTTCGTGACCTACCTACGACTCATATTCGACATTGGATGTTGCATATGTCAATTTGAATTGATCAAGCGCAAACGAATTGCTAATGGGTTGAGATGTTATTCGCATACTTCGCTGAAGACTTGAGCTCGAAACAGCAATGACTGTCATCTGCAGACGTCTCATGTCGATTGTCAGGTGGTCGATGCCAAGACGCTAATCCCAGACTAGCCAGCCGCACTTGGCATGTCTCGACATGGCACGTATGGTTAAGGTACCTTATCCTTTTTCACCTTGACGGTGTCTTATACACTTAGAATATAAGTAACATCATTGCCAGACTTGGCTCACTGTCCACCACTAGTCTGCTACCGTTCTAAGCCGCATGATGGACGGCTGTATCAGATATTCCCTTGCCGTCCCGTCCTGGAATGGCACCAGTGGCACGGCAGCTGTTAGCTGGAGGTTAGAGCCCCCTTAGAACGCTTCTTACTCACTGGACCCTTCTCGGATATTCCCATCGGTGCATGTGCCTCCTGTACCTGCATAGTCAACATCCTGGCTGCTCATCTTTGCGGGGAAGACAAGGTATATTGAGACAGCAGATGCAGGCGATTTACTGTACTATCCTAGTCACCATTGGCCGCCAGGACTATGAACACTAGCTTTTGTGCATGCAGTCAAGGGTTCTCTTCCATCATCTTGCCCTTGTATCCAAGCTTGCAGCGAAAGCTCAACCATAAGCGTCTATGGCGCTGGCGACGGTGCCAAAGTTTGACAGTCACTACTCGTTGTACTGTGTACTGCTTGTCTCGGACGGCAAGCAAACCGCCGCTTGATTGCCCAAAGCTAAGCGCACGTATTGGACTGTGAAGCAAAACAGGTAGATTCACATTATGCCCTCGGCCGAGCTCGAGTCAGATGCGACTAGCGAAACCTACACCGTGAAACGTGGGGGCCGTTGAGGCTTGAGACCCTGATACTGAAATCTTATCTATCACTAAATCTTGACCGTTATTTCGAAGCACGCCAAATACTCGCCAAGCTAGCCTCATTATGGCACGTCTCCGGGCGTCGTCAAAACCTGGGGGAGATCGGACATTAAATCAGCACTAGACTGGGCTCTTTCAGTATAAGCGTCAAATTTACCTACTCCATACGTCAGAGTGTGGTCTGTCAGTGGCTATGACTTCGCTGACGTACTCAATGATCGCTTTTGTATGACGACCTAGGCTTGTGAGACGGCAAGCCTCAAAGGACTCGTACTTGGCACGACAAGGCTTGCGGGATGTATCTTCTATATAAGAGCGTGATGTTTAACTTTTGTTTATGGTTGTCACATACTGTGGGCACTCACACTCACCAAATCAACCCCAGCCAAAACATCTGACCCTATTCATTCCAGTCATATCCTTCACAATACTTTCGTCATGTTTCACAGTCCCGCTTCCTTTGCCCTGCTCGCGGCGTTGATCCTGCCAGTCATAAGCCTTCCAGAGCCCGCACCACAGAAGACAACTGGACCCAAGATCGTGAATGGCCACTGCGTAGAACAATCTTCGAATTATAAAGTTCTTACTCAGAAAGCCGTCCTCGCAAAGCCGAGGCTGGTTAGCGGCTCTACCTGTACAGCAGGACCAGATGGTATACATCCACTTACTCGGCCTTATCCCTACGGAACTCTGAATTGACGTTTGAACATGATAGGCTGCACCATCTCCGAAGGCAAAACCTTTTCAGTATCCATCACCGTCACCGTAGGTGGCAACCTAGGACTCAATTTGTAAGCGCCTACAGTCCTTAGAGACAACACCTGAAACAATAATGGTTAACTTGTACCCAGTGGAGAAATCGCCACTGCCGGCATCGACTCCTCCGTCTCAATCGGCACGACAAAATCAACAGCAATCACCACCTCAGTGAACTGTCCGCCAGGATGCGACTGTGGCCTGCAAGCAGTGGCGCACATGTACCACATTACAGGTCTCCACAACGTCGTAAGCGTCAACCCAGAGTACACGCGTGGACCAAGATGCGATGGAGAGCAAAATGTTGCGTATCCGTTTGATGCTACGGTACCTATCACTGTACCTGGTGCTGCAGCGAATGCGGGTGCTAGGGTGGATTTCTCTGCTTGTAGAGTAGGAGGCACTTTTTGCGGGCCATATAAGAAGCCGTTGATTCCACTTTGTCCTGGGACATAACCGTTATCCGCCGAGTCGCTCAGTCTCTACAGCTATGTAACATTACTACAACATATATATATACTACGTCGGCATGGCCATTAGATGTCCAATAGCATGGACAGCATGGAGTTGAATGCAGTCGGGGCTTCCTCTATGGATCTAAGCACATTATTCCTTTGTTTCTTCGGTTGTGCTTCACCCCATCGCAAATTCGCCATGAAGAATGGCCTATCAGCGCAACCACCACAACAACCTAGGCATCTACGAATTTCGAACAACGTTTCTTGCACTCTTTCATCTTTCCTCAAAATTCACCAAGACTACTTGTCGTCGCTTCATCATATAACCACCTTTCCGGCATCACGTGCCCCCTTCCGCTTTTTCCCCTCCCCCCTTCCTTAACCACCCCCTCCCAAACCCATCCACCGTCCTCACTCAATCCATCGCGCAATGATCAATCTCCATCATCTGCAGGTACCATCAGACTTATGTCACTATAATTGCGGGTGCGCGGTGACCTGCAGTAGGGTTGCGGGAGTGGTACTGGTGCGTGATGGTGTTGGTGTGGTGGGTGTCATGTGAGGGGTGAGGCACGCGCGCAAGTCATGTACATCCATGCCAGATTTTCGCGCCTATCCTAAATTCTATTTTTTCAAGTTTTACGGATAACGAGACGTATGCAGATGCATGAGCGCTGTACTTGAGGTGATGGTGTTTCGGTGTTGGGGAGTGAGTGCGGATAATCGGAGTTTACTTTCCAACGATAACCTGCCCAAGATTTGTAGATAAAACGACTAACGAGACCATTTGCTCTGGACATCACCAAAGCTGTCTGGTGTATTTTTTTGAGAATGATCACAAGCATCATTTGGGATTCGACTGGTTTGGAGTGACCTTTTACTTTTCACGAATCAATCCGCTAGCTTCGGGTGTCTTACAAATTCTTGTTCTATCAATCGCATATCTCCAGAAGCCTGCATAGATCAAGAACTCTCCTCACCGCCCTTCTGCGTGTTTGCATACATCTGTGCGACGGTACTATGCTCAACAATTTTATATCGCCGAGTGAGACATTCCGCACGGGTAGGGGCCACAATACCCTTTCTTTGATTGAATTGTGGTTCAGATGGTGATCAAGCGTGACCAATCAACATGACCTCCACCTTACTGATGGCAAAATCATCTCCATTGCTAGGTCGTATTCCCACTACCTTTCTTGTTCGGCGTCTTTTTCTCTTGTCGCTGCAGCTATTTCGCTCTGGGCTCTGTTAATATCATGATTTCGTCGTCCAAGAATTCCTGTCTACCAATCTAATCCTGTTACCGTTCGCTTGGCCTTCGATTACCCCACTTTCCTCGTCCTTTGCTTCGGTAGTTGTATCTATCGCCACCAAGCCTCAGCACTACTGTCGGCGAATATTCCTCGTCGACTAAGCAATGTGCATACCCTACATCAAACTCGTCGACGACCCACCACCATCACACAAGCGTCCACGAACAAGCAATTCCAAATTCCCGATGGCATCCGACTCCGCACACCCAAATCCTATCATCGTGGAGCTATCCCCGCGCTTAGTCTACGCACCGTCATCCTCGCGTTCAGATTCCCACCGAGGCCCGACTCACCCCCGACGTCAGCCAAGTGCGCCGCATCCATCACCAGCGACACCGCAAGCCGAGTTCGTAGGCGGTTTTGAAGCTGGGTATCAACTGAGTCAAGAAGAGCAAGAGCAGCGGCGACTAGCGGCTGAAGAGAGGAAGACTGAAGAAGGTCGAGCCGGACCGTCGGGAACGGGCCCGCCACAGCCGCAAGTGCAGCAGCCGTCAGTAGGGGATCCTGGACAAGATTCACAACCTCAAACCGCACCGCAGTCACGTCCGCTACCGGCACAACACCAGCCTGCATTGCAATCCCAGCCTGTGCCTCCTGCTCCCGCTGTCACTGCACCACAGCGTGACAATACGCGCTCTCCATACAGCTACGTTCGTCGTCCACCATCTCATTACCGTAACCGGTCGCGCTCTCGTTCGCGCTCCTCATCAGATTCGTCTGTATCAAGACGTAGTTTTGAGGCGCTGAGGCGGCGAGTTAATGCGCTCACTGATCGGCTTACGAGATTAGAGAGATGGAAAGATGACGTTGTTAGTGAGCGGTTGGGGAGGCTAGAGAGATGGAAGGGGGAAAGGGAGATGGAAGCTAGAGAAAGAGCCCGCCCAACAGTAAGAACGTGGTCGTTGGGACCGGCTAGAGGGAGGAGGGTGGAAGGAAGGGTAAGAGATAGGAACGTGGACGAGAGAAGAGACATAAGGACGGACGGGAGAGAGGAGTGGGGAAGGTGGGATTGGGAGGGTGGGGGATTGGGTAGGCGGTAATGAAGTGGAATTGTCCTGAAACGGCGAGTAAGCTTTGCTTAGCCATTGTGGGAAGGAGCTCTTCATAAACATTGGCATGCTGCCCGTCGCGCATAATGCATGAGCATGTGGAGTCCTAGATCCGAGACCGTGCAGAAGCTTCATATGCAGCGCCGCGCGTCATACTTTCAAGGCCCAAACCACCGATCACGCCAGAGCCTAGACTCATGATTCTGTTTGATGATATACGTAATCTAGGCCTCAGTAGGTGGTCATTGTAGGCCTTGCGCATATTGCCTCGGCTTGGCGGCGACAAAGCGTCGACTGGTTTATCTTTCGCAATCTCACTAACACCCACATTGACCTATAATAGCTATAGGTCATGCACATGATATTTTGGCTGGAGATTGGCAGAGCTTTTCACTTGTATTGCATAGTGCCGTCTAGGTCAAGTTAAGTAGATATCTGATTATGCGGATGATCCTTGTACTCCTGTGCATGATGCCTCGGCTTTAAGCGGAGAAGCATCAACCATTAAGGATGGCGGTCCATAGCACGGGTTGACGGTTCTATATCAATATTTCTATCTTATAGACACTTCGCTCACTGCTTTCATCTTTGGCGTCTGTCAAGTTCGGCATGGGGAGTACTTGTTCAGGGATCTGCAAAGTTTGAAGCCAGGTTGTGACAAGGATTCATGACACCGCAATTTGAAAGGCAGATTCAATAATGCCTTGATGATCCGTTACATGAAGCATGATGATGCGACGTATAGCCTATCGCTGTGACCCCAGAACGCCACGAATATGTTTTTGCTCATTCCGTGGTGGGAAATGTGCGGCGTTTCAATATGCGGCCCATCACGGCGACATTTTGAGGTCTCGAGCGCGTCGATATTCATTCCTCGGGCGGAAAGCGATAACATCCGAGGTAGGATCACAACAAGCCAAGCCACGCCAAGATAAGCCAAGGCGGAGTGAGACTCAATGTTGCAGGGAATATGTGGTCTACGACTTTCACCCGAGCATGCTCGGCCAATCCGAGCTCCTATAGTGCTAAACGCCGAGAGCCAAGGTGTTCCCAACGAAGACACTAAGCTTGGCATTCGGAGTAGACTGAAAGGAAGGGACGAAAACGATAATATAAAAGGGGGGGAGGACTCTGTGAGAGTGATTTTTCTTTTGTTCAACAGAATAGATCATGGCGGACGCGATCTTACCAACCGGGAGCCATTATGCCGATGCCCCAAACGAAATCATCCCTGCTTCGACGAAACTTCGAAGGCTGCTGAACATCCCAGGCCACTTGATCGTCTGTCCGGGCGTGTATGACGGCTTCTCGGCCCGTGTTGCACTGGAGGTCGGCTTTGACTGTCTGTACATGGTAAGAACCCAACGCTCACTACATCACTTGGTAAGACCTCTTACAGATCTACCCCTAGACTGGAGCCGGGACCACAGCTTCTCGCCTTGGACACGCAGATCTCGGCATCGCCCAGTTGGCCGACATGCGTGCCCATGCCGAAATGATCGCCAGTCTTGACAGATCTGTCCCCCTCATCGCAGACATGGATACCGGCTTCGGAGCACCCATCATGGTCGCCAGATCAGTTGCAGAGTATGTCCGCGCTGGAGTCGCTGGATTCCACATCGAAGACCAACTTCTTAACAAACGATGCGGCCACCTTGACGGCAAGGAAGTCGTCGATATCGACACCTTCCTTGCCAGAATTCGAGCTGCGCGAGAGGCAATCAATAGATACGGAAGCGACATAGTGCTCATCGGCCGAACAGATGCGTTGCAGCAACTTGGCTATGACGAAGCCGTGAAGCGACTAAGGGCTGCACGAGACGCAGGTGCTGATGTCGGCCAATTGGAAGGCATCACGAGTCGAGAGATGGGCTGGCAAGCTGTAAAGGACCTCGCACCGTTCCCATTACTTCTGAACATGGTGGAGCATGGAGCCTCACCAATCATTCCGGCGGAGGAAGCGCAGGCGATGGGGTTTCGTATCATGATATTCTCGTTCGCTTCATTGGCGCCTGCTTATAAAGCTATTAAGAGTACATTGGAGAAGGTTAAGAAGGAGGGTGTGACTGGAACTTCGAAGGACTTGACACCGAAGAGATTGTTTGATGTGTGCGGTATGCAGGAGAGCATTGAGATTGATAATTTGGCGGGTGGCTCGTCGTTCAAGGGGAGAGCTCGGCTATAACGTAGCCAAATCCTAGAGTAGGATCTCTGCATGAACATAGATAAGACTGGACGAAACGCGGACAAGTTGCAGTGGAAAGTATGAAAAACACATTATCCTATTAGCTTGTGAAATGTAGCGAGTAGTATGAATTTCGGTTGATCGTTGCTGTCTGCGGTGTGAATCGTACGGTCGTCTATGGATGGCGGTTCTCTAACGGGGAGCCCTCGATATTGAAATCAGCGTTAGGAGATGGTCACGACTTTACTGATACTGGCCAGGGATGGCGCATCCTTGGTGATCAAGATTATGCGTGTTATTCACCAGCGTCACATCATATGACCGGCCTTACCAGCCATTGACTTCTTGATAGATCCCAAAAATGGCACCCTATTGAGGCTGGAAACCCAATGGAGAGGAGTGAAGATACTTTCAAACTGGGGTTCGTGACTACGTCCGTCTTCCGAGTGCGGCGTGACCCCCCGTTGGTCGATGAAATGATGTGTCGTAGCCTCAAACTTCTAGAATACATCTCTTAAAGGCTCCAACTTATCTCAAGGCCATGTATGTGACCATTAGAAATTAAGGGAAGAACTAGTAATTGTAGTAGTAGTACTCGCTGTCTGACCCTGCTCAATGCCAATTTTATGGTCCGATGTTCAGCCGAGTCTTGGCATTCTCATCAAGAACAACGGATCTTCAATAGTACCCCGGCTCGCCCGGAGCGGCCCTGGAAAGTGGCCCGCGAAGCCGCCCCGGAGATCTCGCAATGCTGTACTCAGGCACTTGTTACGCCCACGATGCTGGGATTCGAACAATATGTTTGCCAACATACGGCTCTTCGGTCTCTTAGACGGTCAAACACTTTTAGGCATGATCTGTAAACTAATATGTAACTAACGAAGCAAGAACGGGAGGTTTTGAAAGTCCTAAGTGCTTGTGGAGCGTTGTAGCAGGGGCGCCTTAGGGGCTCCCTCATAGGGGCCTGGGCAGGGAAATCTATGAAAGCTTCGTTGTTTTACCGAGAACTTCGCTCACTTATCTCGAGCCCGTCTGTGACGAAGCATCATGTCTTCAACATCACGGTTACCTCTTATCAAACTTCGATCGCACCCTCAAGCGAGCGAAAATGCTCAGGGAACGTTCATCGCCACACATTATTCAAGCTCTAAGAGTCTGTTAGGTGCGTAGGAGCCCACAGATTCGCCATCAGAGATTGGCCAAGTACTACAAACAGCCAAATGTGCGACGTAACAAGAGGAAACAAATTCACAAGTTAGCACGATGCGCCACTGGCTCTAGCTCTATAGGATTACCCCACAAACGACGGGAACGTATCAAATAACATCAATGTAGCTACCGTTACCGTCATCTGCGCTCAATGCAACGTATTCTACTCCAGCTGTCTCCGCTCACCTCATATCTTCACTTGTCTTCAGATTCTGGCAGCTTGGATTGCGACAACGAGCCGCTCAAGAACCCAACCTCCATTCCAATAGCAAATGACCAGCCTCAACCCTCGAGCCGTCCACGCAATCATGTGTGCCAGCAAACCAGACTTCTTTCAGATCTTCATCGCTGTTGTCACCACACTTTGGATTGAACAGAGCTGGCTTGAACTTGATACGGCGCTTGGGGACCGAGCCAACGTGTCGAGCAAGCTTTACAATGTTCGCCGCTGGGACATGTTGAGAACATGTTGGCGGAAGTGGGAAAGAGCTGGCCCTTCAGGTCGACACAACCAAACATGCCAAGGAAGTGTACTTTTGCTCCGGTCCGACAAAAGGTTTCTTTGAATTTCCCCACGTATTTCGCGGCGTCCTCATCCTTCTCTGTGCGGCCCCTAAAGCCCATGGCCTCGCGGCATGTCTCAAAGCTTGGAAAGGTCTTCCAGGCAATTCTAATCATCTCTTCATAGCCGCGCGAAAGCAAACCAACCGTCTCGACCATCCCAGTAAGGATCTGCGCTGTGTGCGCACCCTCAGAGAAGCCTATGCTATAGATGTAGTCTCCTGGGGAATAATGACGCATGATGAACCTGTGTTCGGCAAGGATGTTATGTTGAAGGGAGGATCCCAGAGCGTGATCAAGGCTCAATGAGATGAAGAAGCGCAAGTCGCGGCATAATTTACACGACGAGTCGTCCTGGATGTACGTCCCAATCCCAGCTAACAGGAGGTCAGCCAGCCGACCAATTGACAGTTCTCTTGACACGCTCCAGGACACCGTACAGCTGCTTACGTTGATAACAGTGAAAGTGTTCTTTCGTCTTCCGGTTCAACATTTGAGGAATTCTCACGACTGAAAATGGATTAGGCCGAAGGTCGAATCTGATCATATGAAAAGGAACTGTGACCTTCAGAGTCGGGCTCCTGACGGGCGGAAGTTTTCGCAGTCCCATCGAAGCAAAGGACCAGCCTCGTGTACTGTGAAGCAGCCGGATATGCTGTCGCTTTCGTAATACTTCTTTTAATGCCGGTCTTGGTTTTGATTGAGAATGAGATCCTTCAACTACCAAAAGATTCATGCAAACTGCGATAGGACATTCTGGCGCGATTTGGACAAGTTGATGACCACATACTGGTCGAGCGAGGGCAAAATGAGATAGAACACAACCACACTCTCAGTAAAAGAGCCTTGTCCCGAGGAGAGCCGAGAAGAGAACGACGAACATGGTCGAGTATTCCATCATAGTTGAGCGTTGTTGCAGTCCTTGTTCTAAAAAGTGCTATTTTAATTCCTTGGGCATGCATCAGCATTATACGGGCAACTTGGCAGCTTCCAGAGATTACTCCATCATCTAGCGTCTTACTAGTACTGGGGTAGAACTAGTGGAATTAGCGTCTGATGGATGTTGCTTAGTCTGTAACGAGAACCGCTTATTCTCATCTCAGGCAGCTCGGAGAACCCAAAATCCATCGATTCCTTAATGAATGAATTATCCTTATGAGAATCTTGAATTTTTAAAGGCATTTTCTCCAGATATAGGTAAAATACCTTACATTCTGACCAGACACCGTGGCAGCTAAAGTAGCACAAGAGTATCTTGCCGTAAGACTCTTTGGCTAAGATTCTGATTACAAAGCCTCTCAAGTTCCAAGCTTCCAGAGGTTGACACCGAAAGTCCTGGAACAGCGCTGAATTTGTTGGAGTGCCAAGGCCATAGTCCTAACCCTAGCTTCCAGCATGGACCCTAGAGTGTACCCCGTAGGTATGGGCCGTTAGGGGTCCACGAATTAAGCTCTTAAGGGTGTGCTCTAGGCGCAATCAAACGGGATGCACAGATATCTCTGCGTGGGTCGGCCTATTATTACCCCCCCAAGCCGGGAGTCGCCTAACGCAGTATTTCAAGGGGGTTATTGAGAGCTAGGTTTAGGGGCACGACCGTGGCACATTAAGAATTTCAGCGCCGTTCTGGGACTTTTGGTGTCAGGCTCCGTACGCTTCACAGAGTAGGCTACTGGTCTCGAGAAGCGTTCTCACATTTCGACGAGCGAGATGGTTGCGCAATACCATCCAATCATCTTGCCAGAACCTTTCATTGATCGAACTTCCCAATGAACGTCTCGGAAACGTACAGCTGTCAAACCCTCATTGCGTGGATGAGGCGCCGGTTCTCGTCATCTTTCGAGATGAGACGCGTTGTTAGCTCCCGTTTAGCTACAACTTATGCTAATCTAGCCGGAGGCCAATCCAGGGACCAGGGTTGTTCTAAACATCGGATAATGATGAGTTGCACATGCAGAATTCCGAGCTACGTGGGATCCTTTGCATTGTCGCCCTGAGATTACTGAGGGAAACGCTTCAAAGAGAATTGAGAAAATGCCATCTGGCAGGCACGGCTCGAGGGGCGGTGCTTGACTAGCGCTAAATCGAACCCCTATTGGCTGCGATGAACGCTAACCCAATAGGTAATCTTCAGCCAGCCACAGACAAGCCCACTTCACCACGCGATTTGACCGTCCAAAAAGAGCAGTGAACCGGCTCTACTCTGTCACTAGCAGTCGATCCGTAGTGCATCTGGAACATTCGCGACTTCCAGCCAGCCACAGACAGCTGGCCTAAGCGGAGTTCGGTCGTTTTGGGCCAATCGCAATTTCAGCTAGCCAATCAAGCTTCAACATGTCGTTTGAAACCGTATATATCGGCGTGAAATCTAGATCTTGGGGCCCGGATACGCGTACAGTAATATTAGGCCTCGATGTTCTAGGCGAATGCAAATAGTAGGCATGACTGGAATCCAGTAATGGACACACGACAATGTCCAAATCTCTTTCAAAAGCTTCCCCAACCCTAACAAGGTGAAACTTGACTCGACATCATATTGCTCTCGTTCTTGCGTTATCATTCTAACGTCTCACGTCCCTCGGAAGTAAAATTCCACCCCTGGATTTGTCCTGTCTTCAAACTCCCTACGATACCACTATAGTTTGACGAGGGACTAGAAGTCATGGCAAGTCACTTACCGCAGTCCGCTTACAGGGGCTACACCCCGTCCTCTACTCATGAGGATGGGAAATACACCGGCAGCGAGATGGACTATGCATATGGTGATGCAAAAGAAAAGATGCAGTCTCTCGGCGATGACATGAAAATTTTGGCGCGGAAGCTGCCATCGCATGCGTTTTCACTCGCTCGTGACTTGCTCCAAAACAAATCCAAGCCGAGCCAGACAGTATGCTTGTCACTAGCGACCACTCAGTTGCGGTACAGCTAACACACGCGTCATCCAGGAAGAGTTGGTCGATATTGCTGGGATGCTTCCATTCAATAGCCCCTTGCGGAACTGGGCTCAGGCCAAAACAGTGTCTACACTATTCAACAGCCTTCAACATCCGCCTGCCAGCTACCTTGGGGAGAAACACCAATATCGGACAGCTGATGGCAGTAACCACGTGAGTCACGCACCATCCTCTCTGACTAAAGAAAGGTCGCTGAGTAGCTTTCCCAGAACTTCATGTTCCCCAATTTTGGCAAAGCTGGCGAGCCTTACGCAAAGAGCGTTAGAAGCGCCAAGAAACTGCATGGTGTCAAGCCTGATCCAGGAGTGCTATTTGACTTACTCGAGGCAAGATCAGAAGATACTTTTCGTGAGAACGAAGCTGGAATCTCGAGCATCTTCCTCTATCATGCTACGATCATCATCCATGGTGAGCACTCTTCCTTCCTGGAACATCGCCTGGGGAAGTTACCATTGGAATCTTCATTACTTTGCGAGTCGTCCGCTACTCTACTGATATGGCTAGCAAGATTTGTTCAATACCGACAGGACGGACCACAACATTTCGACCACCTCGTCGTATCTTGACCTTGCCCCGCTCTATGGATCCAATCAGGCACAACAGGATAGTATACGGGTTGGTAAGGACGGATTGCTCAAACCTGATACCTTCTATGAAGATAGGCTATTAGGTCAGCCACCAGGCGTAAATGTCCTGCTGGTCTTGTATAGTCGATTCCACAACTACGCGGTGACCATGCTGAAGGAGATCAATGAAGACGGCAGATTTACGTTAAGGCCAAACACCAGAGCTGAAGATGCGCAAAAGCCGCCCCGAATACCGGAAAAAGCCCTTGACAATGATCTCTTCCAGACCGCCCGACTGATCACTGGTGGATTGTACATTAGCATTTGTTTGGGTGACTACCTTAGAGCTATCCAGGGTGTCCACGAGAAGGATACTACGTGGACGTTTGACCCTCGAATGTACATTGACAAGGCACGTATGGTCGGACTCCGAGTCTCTTGTTCCTGAGTTGAAGCCTGGTTTTTAAGATACGTCTTAAAAGCTCCTGCATTGTAAACTTTTTTCGAGGCTCTAGAATCCACCCTGATCGGACAATACTGACTCGAAATTGGGTTTTAGACGTTTCTGGGAGAAGGCGTTCCTAGAGGGATGGGAAACCAAGTCTCGGCTGAATTCAACCTCCTGTACCGCTTTCATTCGGCCATCTCCAAGAAGGACGAGAGCTGGACTGAAAACTTCATGAAGCAGCAGGCGCAGACGCGACTGGATCGGTTCAAGAATACTGGTCTGGAACAGATCCATCTGGACGAATTGAACACACATGAGTTGTGGACGATGCTAGGTTCTTTCGCGAGGGAGAAACGCGCTATCGAACCCTGCAACCGTAGCTTCGGTGATATTGAACGCGGTCCTGACGGCAGGTTCTCTGACGAGGATCTGTCCAATCTGCTTCGCGAAAGCATTGATGACAAAGCGGGTCAGTGTCTATTTTCAACCATTACGTCCATCCAGTAATTGACGGCAACTTTGTGCAGGCGCCTTCACAGCGCGGAACGTGCCAAAGGCCCTCAAAGCTATTGAAATTGCTGGGATCGAAATTGCTCGGAAATGGTTCGTCCAGTTTTTGTGACATTGAATACAAGGCAGCCTGTCGCTCACTACCTCAACAGGGAAGTGGCGTCCTTGAACGAATTCCGAACATTCTTCGGTCTAGAACCACACACCGCCTTCGAGAGCGTCAATCCAGATCCCGAGATTCAAATGGCTCTCGAAAATCTCTATGATTCCCCAGACATGATCGAAATGTACCCTGGTGTCTTCATCGAAGAAATTGCAGCCCAGAAATTCCCAGACGGCAGACACAAGCCAGCGGCGGGTGTTTCCTTCCCTAAGACCGCTGGCCGTGGGGTTCTTTCTGACGCTGTCACCTTAGTGCGAAGTGACAGGTTTTATACTCTTGTAAGCATTGTCTCTACCTGCTTGCCGTCCATCTGTGACTTAAGGGTCTAGGACTACACAACGGCAACCCTCACCAACTGGGGCCTGTGCGAAGCAGCGGCAGATTACAAAACGTGAGACTGGCCTTCACTAGCCATTCTTCATGGCAAGTTGAATGGACTTTACTAACAGTATTTGCGGCTCTAGTCTGGGTGGCTCGATGTTCCACAAATTGATTCAGCGTGGACTACCTGGCTATTTCGCCTTCAATTCTGTCTATGCATTGCAGCCGATGTACACCAAGAACGACAACAAAAGGATTCTGACAAAGCTCAAGACTATCGATCAATTCTCGCTAGATCCGCCTGCTGCTCCCAAGCCCAAGGTTATCGTCGAATCCCATAGTGCTATTCAAGACATGCTGGCCGAGAAGAACGTTTTTCAATCACCATGGGCGGCCTCAGTGGGGTCTCTGGTTTCCGCCAAAGCTCTCGAAGGCCTCCACGCTTTCGAAACTAAGCGTAAGGGCTACCACGTCCAGCAAGCAGTCGAGTCGAAGCAGATCTATCTCAACTATCTGACCGATAAGGCGACGTCGTTTGTGAAGAGAGATAGCTTTTTCCTAGCAAAGTCCTACTACCAAATCGACATGGTCCGAGAGTAAGTAGCATTCATAAGGCCTTACTGGCTTATCATCGCAGCTGATTCGAACCTATCCACAGTGTTGCCATTCCGTTGAACGCTCGTTTCCTAGCAGAGCTGTTTAGTCTCAATGTCAAGACATCAAGCAACAAGTCGGCCGCTCATACCTCCGCCGACCTTTACAAGCTACTAATTGAGGTCCGCAACTGGGTTGACTATCCGAATTCAGACCCTACCGCCTTGTGGTATCGGCGCCGAAAAGCCCAGGAGAGCGCTGTCGAGTTGACTAAGACGACAAAAGCGTCCATCGCTCAGGTGGCTCCTACGTATTGGTCCCTCGCCTCGGTGTTCAACTGGAGTACTGCAGTTACGGACGAAAACCAGAAGCCGGGCGTACTCAGAGACCTGGGCCTCAAGATTACCAAAAGCCTCCAGACAAATGGCCATGATCAAGAAATTGTAGCTCAAATGACATGGATGCTAGCTGTTAGTGGTGTTGGCAGACCGGTTACTGCGGTAAGTACTCCCGCAATCAAACATCGGCATAAGAATACTGATACTTCTTATGAAGGCTACCGAAGTGCTACACTACTTCCTCTCCGATGCAGGCGAAAGGCACTGGCCTGAGATCCAAAAACTTGCAACCGAAAACTCGGAGAAAGCCAACGCAAAGCTCGAGAAATACTTCATGGAAGCGCTACGCCTGACCAGCAAACAAGTCTGCAAGCGAACAGTCAAAGAAGGTGTGACCAACCTACGACATGGCAAGCAAGCCGTAGAACCAAAACAAGACGTCATGCTCCTGATCGTAAGGACCCCCTCACCCCGCCCTCTCATCATCCTACACCATTGTCCTCCCATTCCCTAACAAATCCCCTCTAACACCCCATAGTCCAATGCAAACCACGACCGCTCCGTCTTCCACAATCCCTCAACCTTCAACCACAACCGCGCCGCCTCATCCTACCTGCACAACGACTTCGGTCCTGCCGGTCAGCTTGGGAAAGATATGCTGCTCGCTTACGGTGTCGCTCTTCTAAGAGTTGCCGGACAAATGGACGGTCTGCGAAAAGCGCCGGGGCAGATGGGTGAGTTGAAGAGGGTGGAGTTGAACACGGAGGAAGAGAAGAAACGCACAGGTGTTCACGGTCGGCATTATATGACTGCTGATTGGGGGTATTTGGTTGCTGAGCCTACTAGTAAGTTGTTCCTTTTCTTCATTGGGCGTGTGGGTATAGGTAGGGAGAATGTCGGCTGACTAGTGCAATAGCTTGGAAATTGCATTTCGACACTTTTGGCGGTGAGGCACTGCCGCAAGGGACGAAGAGGTCTGCCTAGGAGCGTAGAATCATGGGTATACGCCGGCGATGTACGATGTTGATTCCAACAGCGATGTACTCTATGTCATTGCAACCTCCTATTGCTGAACAGCGCTTTTCTGCTTTCTGGTCAGGCGAAGTGTAAGAGATTGGAGCAAGGAATCGATGTAATGTATTGTAGCTATCTTCTGTCAGCATATCTGAATCCGCTCTGTTTCGCTCTGACGAGGGCAGTGCCCGCTCCTTATACAGCGGATATGACATTGAATCAGAGTCTTTACTCTCAAAGATGATGTTGCCACTCTAGCCGCTCTCTAAAATAGAAGTCTTGAAGTTCAAGATACGAACATCTCGCCGAGACTCCACGTAACAATGCGCTCTCCAAACAGTCATAATGCCCCTTCTTCGCAACCTATTCACACTTCGAGATACAGCAATACCAATCGGTTCTCCACAACTCAAGGCCGATGTAGACGTTCTCTTCTCGTTCTTTGGCCCACATTAGCCACCAACGTCTTTCTCCTCGCTTGTTGCAAGTGCTTCACGCGGTAATCTCTCTCTAGGCGTCTTTGTCGGATACGTTTCCTACGTCAGGCTTAGAACAGTTGTTGGGAATGTGTGCGAGGTGTGTGGTAGCTCTGCTTCAATCGAGTCGTATCTGCTATGTTAGTATAGGATGCGCTAGATATAGCCTACTCTCGCTTTCGGCGTTCGTCGCTAAACTTGGGGTTCGTGACCTACTTGGTGTTTTGTGAGTCGTCCTAGATGTCGAGAGCATAGTCATTGAGGCGATGGAGGTGTTGGGTGTTAGTCGTGCCGTGAGTGATGGGTTATATTGCTTGTAGATAGAAGGACACGAAGATAGCGCAGTATGAAAGAAGGCGAGCCCAGTGGCCCATTGAAGCCCATCAGTGGGTCCTAGACCGAGAGACAGCTAGAGCGATGCTGCTGATGTTGTCTTGTAAGAAGGACTTCGAGGTTTGGCGACGAAGATTGTAGATGTACTCAGGATCTGTAGAGTCAATACGTAGTCGATGGACGTGTCTTTCACGTTTTGTTGGAGGAAGGAGGAGTGGTCTTGCCACGATATCAAAAGCCTTGATTGTTTGAAGATTGGTTTTCATACGGAGAAACATAACGCCCAATTGGCTGTCAAATTTACCCTTTTCATTGGCTGCCAAATCTACCCTTTCAAATGGGAGATACGTAGACAATGTGAGTAGACCGCGTTCCATCTCAGCGTTCGGCATCTCACCCTCGCCCTCCACCTGTTTCATTGCTCACCTTCTCGGGAGCTTTGACCCAGCGCCTATAAGCTTCGCATCCTCCAGTGCAGCCTCCACACCCGGAAGCAATGGGCGCCGACCTTGCGAAATATCTCCTCCGAAACGAACCTTCTATAGAACTGAGCTCCCACCAACACATGAGTCAGCAGGTACACTGGACCGTAGGCGTCCAACTTTGAGACATGGGTACAGACCCATGTGTCTGCTCGCAGGAAGTCCCGTTTGATCAATCAAGCCATATATACTAAAGCCGTCTCAATCTTGGTCTGTTGAGTGAGGCCGGTACCAACTTCAATGGCTGCACGCATCATGATAGTGTAATACGCAGCGCGCAGAATGCTTAGTCGGGCGTATATTGAGACCCATTTACGATCATCTGGTGGCAGATTGAGATTCCCAAGAACCGCCTCGCAAGCGGTAGAGAAGGTGTGCGGCCATCTCTCTATGTGTTCTGCAGCACGACCCCAAGACGGTGGACCGACACCTTGTAGCGAGCTGGTAGCAGTAGCTATGATTGTTTCCGCGACTCCGACGATTGGACGAATCAGGAGGCTACCATATTTGCGTTGATCGATGTAGCTCGTGCAGTGATCGGCCCATAGGATGACATCCCACGCAGCGGCTGTACTGATATAAGAGCTTGGGTCCCGCCTGTTAGAACTCTGAGGAAACAGGAGATCAGCTCTTAGGTCTAGGAGAAGCTGCTCAAAAGTGATCAGCTTATCTGATTCGAGGTGGGACAACAGCTCGTCTTCTTCCAGGGTCGAGAAGTCTGAGTAGGGACCCCATAGTTGACATGGTGAGGAACGGCCGTGCGAGTCGGCGAAATTCTTGATCTTATCATAATAGGGACCTGAAAGAGAAGGCTCTTTGGAGGTATTCCAACCATGGGATGAAAGCTCGCTATGATGTGCCTTGACGACGATCTCAGCGAAATGTGCACACCATGGTCGCGCTATAGAGGGCGGAACAGTCAGATAACAGTCAATCTGGGCAAAGACCAAGAAACACGCGGCGCCTCCAATTGTATCGGAGCCGTTGTCTTTCCAGCCACTTGCTCGCAATACATCGAACTTGCGTTCTTGTAAATCAAATAAGGGAACGAATTCCAGCCGGTAAGACCTGTCTCTGAATCTTCCAAACACAGCGTTGGCCCAGACGCCTTCTGCTTGGCAAAGTGCCTTTCCGTGGCGCCTAGCTACCTCGATTCCCGCCGTTGGCTCACTCGAAAATACGCTGTAGTGCAGCAAAGTGCCTAGTACAGGATGGCTAGAAGTAGACATAGATCCTAAGCCGCCCCCTAGCGCGATTCCGCTACTGGTTGGTGAATACCTGTACACTTGCATCCCTATAGCAATACATGCTAGTAAGACAGTGATGGCATCAACTTGCGTAGGTGCCACCGTAAGATCATCAGGTATACGGTCTCCACTTTCGTCTTTCAAATAGATGCTTTGAGGAGAGACGCAGGCGCATGCGATGAGATCTTGTACGAAAGTAATCCAAGAACCCTGTATTGGATTCCGATGGGCTCTCAGCTTGATAGCACGGTCCCATAAATGTTGAGAAGGCTTATCGGTATCAAGTTGAACATCAGGCCTGATGCCAAGAGCTTGATATACGGATGGTGGCAGGGCACAAATGATGGTTTGATATTTGACGCTGAACCGGAATTGACGCCAATGCCACTGTCTTACACCACCCTTTGTCAAGCCCCCTGTCACAGTGCGATCGCACTTCCGAATCACGTATGCAGTCGCCATCAACTGTTGCGTGAGTTGACCAGAGGCGACAACAAGTGCTACAGCTGCGACAACGAGCGCGACAAGAGCAGTTGTATCTACCATAGCGGGCAAGTCGCAAGTTGATAATAGAATTTACAGCTTCAGAAATACTTTGAGAATATTGGAAAGTATTGTGAATCAGTTAAAGAAAATGTATGGAGGAGGACGATGGCTGGGTGGCTTCTCCGGTACCTGGTTGTAGGTACCTGGTTGTAAGTAATGTGGGCCGACGTGAAAATAGATACGTACAAGATGCTCCCTTGGAAGTGGTACTGCAGAGGAGTCACAGCACATGCAGCTGGAGCATGTGTCAGCGGCCGGCCCCAGGGCCAGTCCTGAATGGTCCGCGTAACCGTTGCACCACAGGCCCACGCCTTGGCAAAAGAGCACAAGCAACAACTCCTGTTGGGACAGGCCCCCTCGCTTAATCTCACAGGCCCCGTTTAAGCCTATTCGGGCAATAGTGTTGCTGTAGCTTGGTGTAGCTGCGGGCGGCGTGCGCCGCCCAGCAATAGGCGGCTTGGCTGCATACAGGGTGTCCCTCTTGGATAGCTAAGCGAGCTGGAGTAGCTGTAGTAAGAGGCCTGCGCATGCAACGCGATATTGCCCCCGCAACTTAATACATTGCCCTAGGGCTCTCCCAGAAGCCGGATTATAGCGTTGATATTATCATACAGCGTTAATTGACGCAGCAAGACAGGCTAAACATAGTAAGATTCGAGACGCAGAGGTGCAGGTGGAAATTCTTAATCAGAATTGGCTTATATAGGCGGTGGAGAACCCCCACAAAATAACGACACTGACAGCGCCGACGAGCTCTAATATAAAGGTACACAGCTTGCTTGTTAGCCTTCCGCTTCCTGATGATAATGTATAAGTCCTAGGTCGCGAGATCTTGTCTTCTTCTAATTCAGATTTTGATAATTTGGATGCTCTACCAACAGCCCCGCCGCCAACAGCACCGCCCCTACTGGACGGTATCATAGTAAGACGGTCGCAGCAGGTAACGTTCTCCCAGCTGCCATCTCAACACCAGATTCCCACCTCTTCAGCAGCAACGGGGACGCGCGGGGTAAGAGGTAAGGCGCGGAAGAAGTCAAAGAAGTTGCAGTCCCAGGAAGCGCGGGATAGTAGGAAGGCGGTGGAGAAGGCGGAAAGGAAGCTGCAACGAGCTGAGGCAGCGGTGAGGCGGAATGAGAAGGAGGAGGACGAGGAGGAGGAGAGGGTGGCGCCTAGGAAGGAGGATATCTCCCAATTAGTAGACCGCCTGCGTATGTCATCTCCAATTGGGGGAGGTCTATTCAAGTACGTAGACTTATAGATCTTGCCTCCCCAAGTTACTGCCTCCTACCTACTAACCTCTCGCCCCGCCCTATTCCAGGCTTCTGACAGCGAGTATAGTTGTAGTTGGGCGGCGCACGCCGCCCGCAGCTACACCAAGCTACAGTAACACTATTACCCGAATAGGCTTAAACGGAGCCTGTGAGATTAAGCGAGGGGGCCTGTCCCAACAGGAGTTGCACAAGCAAAGCTCGAAAGCCTTACCCCTAGGCCACTATATATAGGATGCTCTAAGCTGGCACCACCTAGGAGTCTACCTGGGTCCAGCTCGTAACAGCATGGGCCAATCGGCCAATCATGCAGAAGGTGCAATAATGATAGGTAGACACTGAAAAGTACACTAGCGTCACAGGGCTGGTACATTATACAATATACCTTGGCTATAACGATTCAGAAGTTCAGGAGTTCCATATCGCTACAGAAAGGGTTCACCTGGTGACTGCCACCAAACCCCCTAGCTGGCCACTACCTTTCACTCTTTATGTAGAAGGTTTGACGGGTCACTTTCGAGTACAAAGTTATAGCGCTTTGAAAACTCAAAAACTTTTCATACCAAAAGTTTAGTCACTATATCTCTTTCGCGGATTTAATCATTTGTCGCTGATCTGGTATCTAAGTAAGCCGACCCTTGATCACCCTCTCATATTTATTCAGCGCGGAAATGAGCTCGCTGTCGCCATTCTCCTGCTGTTCCTCATATAGTCGGAGGCTTGCCACCGCCAACAAAGCCTCCGCAGGGGTAACTTTATCTACAACAACGTCCTGATCCACCGCCCCCGCCTCACCGTGTCGTCGATATTTTCTGATAGAATAACGTGCTTTGAAGCCATTAAGCCAGCCAGTCGATAGCTTAGGGCGCTCAGTACCTGCGTATTGCGGTAGCCGACTCCAGATCTCCGCTGCCACCTCCTTCAGAGTATCTCCTGTAATTGTGGCCCCCCTTCGTATCATCCGCTGCTGCCACTCGAACAGCGCGTCTTCTAGGTCTGGCCACGTACATTCACGGTGTTTGAACAGGTCTGGACGCGCAAGGGGCTTTGTACTATCGAGGTGGGCGAACGTTGCTGAGAGGGATTCAGAGATCGTTGATTGGGAGGGTCGATGGTGGAAGTTCTCGAAGAACCATTGACGTAGCTGAGCATGGCTAGGCTTGTGGGTAGCGTTTTTAGAATAATACTCTCTGAGAGCTTTTCTTTCTACATCTTTGATAGGTCGCCGCCGCTGCTGCTTGCGAGGAGTCAGACGAGCTTGGGGGCCGCTAGCAGTGTTTTCAGGAAGAATTGGCGGTGGTGAGGTAGCTGGCGGCGACATGGTCATAAGGATCCCCACCAAGAATTCTGTAGAGTCTAAGGATTATCTCGAAATCTGTGATCAATTCACGTGTAGAAAACGTTTTGCAGGCCAAGAATATCGCTAAAACCAAGTTGTCGCTATGTATGTTATCGTTATAGCCAAGGTTTACTGTACCTCGTCTGCCAAGAGCTTTAATGATCAGGCACGCCTTCCACAACACAACAAGCCCACGGTTACTTCGAAAGCCAACCCATCACGCAATAATGGGCGGGGGGAGGAGTAAGAAGCGTAAGCACGCGCAGTTCGCGCACGACACGGCCGATGGAAACAATAAAATTGGCATCGGCGCGACGCTTGCGAATCTACGTGTGAACCAACCTCCCACAGGCCTTGACGAAGTAGAGACGAAGTCCGACTCTGAAGAGTGGACCACCGTGGGAAGAGGGGGCAAGAAACAGAAAAAGACGAACTACCCAGGCTTAGGCTACAGCGAGCTACACAGACTACAGTCAAGCGTCAATATCAACCAGCTGCAAGGGCTAGTGTTGTATTGCTTGGCAGATGGGACGTCTCCCCAGTGGGTATCTGTTAGGCATCATGGTATGGTGCAGAAAGCTGTGGTACTGTTCGTGCCTGGTCTGGAGAAGGGGATGTTCGATGGTAGCATCGAACTTGAGAGCCCCAAGGAGAATCTTATTGATCTATCTGAACACAGTATTAGCCAGAAGACATTCACAAATGGTGTAGAAGAGGATCTCATTGATTTCTCCGAGTCTGCAAGTGGTGGCAAGCAATCTTCAAATGGTGCTTTGAAAGATTTGATTGACTGTCCTGAGCCTGCAGGGGGTGCTAACCCACTCACGAGCACTTCAAACAGCTTGGAACCCGCACAATCTCCAGCTGATACCATAGCAACGCGAACTACGTTCAACCCAACCCTCATCAATTGCTCTTCAACGTCTCCAGATGACTACTTACCCACGCAACTGGTACCTGAGAAGCTCGCTACACCCCTCAAGCCACTAGCGCGCGCGTTCCCCCACCTGTGGCCCGTCAAAGCCCCTGGCGATGAGAGATACGGTAAGGTTCACTCACCTCTGCATGCAATGCTCCATTCGCCCATCACCAAAACCCAGGAAGAGAAGAGGGAAGACAAGCAGATCAGGGGGCCAAAGCCAGCACGAGAAGGCAAGGCTTGGGACAACAAGCGAACAACAATTACGGAATACATCGCATCGAAGGAAGAGCTTCAGGATAATGAATACATTCTACATCAGGCTTGTTTCACCACGTCGGACGAGCAATTGGCCGACTCACGACGAAGGGTTGCAGAAAAGCAAACAGCGGACAATGGCTGGACGGATACATTCGTAGACAAGTGGGAGGATGGAACAGTTGAGGATGAAAACATCCAAAGAGGCAGTTTGACAGGCGGGCGGAACGTCCTTGCTATGGACTGCGAGATGTGTTTAGTTCAGGGTGGAGAGATGGCTTTGACACGTATCAGCTTAGTCGAATGGGACGGGAGCGTTCTCATGGACGAGTTCGTTAAACCAGACAAGCCTATCATTGACTATTTGACTCCTTACTCTGGCATCACTCCAGCAAGATTGGCGAACGTCCATACCACGCTCGCAGATATACAAAGTCGACTCGTTGAGGAGATTACGCCAAAACACATTCTTGTCGGCCATTCTCTCAACTCTGACCTAATGGCAATTAAACTGACTCACCCATTCGTTGTCGACACATCTATACTCTACCCGCATCCTCGTGGTCCGCCTATGAAATCATCCCTCAAATGGTTAGCTCAAAAGTACCTTGGTCGAGAGATACAGAAAGGTCACGGTACAGAGGGCCACGACAGCATCGAAGATGCCCGCGCCTGTCTGGATCTTGTCAAGTTGAAGTGCGAACGCGGGCCTCAGTGGGGTACGAGTGAAGCAACCAGCGAATCGATCTTCAAGCGGCTGAAGCGAGTTCGCAAAGCTGGAACAGACACGGGCAAAACGGGCGCTATCATTGACCATGGCGCACCGGAGAAGAATTTCGGGCACATGGCAAGCTATTGCATAGGCTGCAAGAGTGATGCGGAAGTCGTAGCAGGTGTAAAGCGAGCTGTACATGGTGATACAGACGGAAGCTACATCCCAGGTGGTGGTGTGGACTTTACGTGGGCTCGCTTCCAAGAGCTTGCTGCCGTTAGAGGCTGGCTACTCGACTATCGGCACGCTGCCGATCCAGATTCGCGCACCCCTGAAGCTTCATCTCCTTCGGCTCTTGCAGCAGTCGTTACAAGAACTGTTCAGCACATCAAGACAGTCCGCGACTTCTTGCCGCCATGCACGCTCTTGATAGTCTATAGCGGGACCGGCGATCCGCGAGAGATGGGCCGCCTGCAGGAGATGCAGCGGACGTTTAAGCGAGAATACCGGGTCAAAAAGTGGGACGAATTAAGCGTTAAGTGGACAGATAATGAAGAGCAGTCCCTGAAAGCGGCATGTAAGAAGGCAAGAGAGGGCTTGGGCTTGTTGACTATCACCTGACTGCGAGACCTACACTCAGCTTCAGGCACTGAATACAAGTAAGCATACTAGCTGATCACCTGTTACTCAGGAGCTTGCTCATAGAATTTCAATGCTAAAATAACAAATGTTCATTACTATCTACCTATCAAAACAACAACTGCTCAATACAGAAAAGCTCGATACCCAACCAATCAACCCAACAATCCATCCAAAGTCCAAGCACAAAACGCTAATCATCCTCCCCTTCCCCCCATCTCCATCTCCATCTCCTCCAACAACCCCTGCACCCCAACCCCCTCACTCCACTCCCTAACCCTATAACCCTCCCCCCTAAATCCTTCCTCATTCCCCAACCTCCTCCCCCTCTCCTCACTCAACCTCACCAACCCCACACAAAACCCCACCCACCACCTCACAGCCTCAGGCTCCAGCGTCCCAGCATGTTGTCTGAATTCCAGTGTTCGAGCGAGGCCGTTGGTGCGTGCTATATAGAGCCAGTTTACGATGCGGCCTTTTGTTGTGCCGGACATTAGTGTCGCTAATCGTTCGATCGTCATTCCTTTTGCGAAGATTTTGGCGCGGGCGGAGGCGAGGGAGATTAGTGGTTGTTCTTCGGTGCTTGTTGGTGTTGGTGCTGGTGGTGGTGTTGGGGATGACGGCAGGGAAGAATCCCAGTCTCCGTCCCATTTGTCGTCGAGGTCGTCGTCGTAGTCGTAACTAGGTTCCTCGATGAAATTATCGAGATTCGTTTGCAGGTCTACGAGAGCTGCTGGGCTTCCTTCTCGGCGGTGCTCGGGGTGCAGTTTACTTATTGCTTTTTCGTAGATGACGAGGAGGTAGGCGAGGTGTTGGAGCGTTGGTAGTGTGAATGTTGGTGGTGCTGTTCCTGGCTCTGGATCCTTTGGTGGTGGGAGTCCGATGTGCACGTGGAAACCACAGTGCGTTGTTGGGAAGGCTAGATGGTTTGAATTGTTGGTGCCGCGCAGGAGGGAGAGGTGGGTGTTTATTTCGTCGAAGGAGGAGGGTTGGTAGGGGAGGACGCGTGATACGAGCTCCATGCCGTTGGCGTCCCAGTTTTCGAGCTCTTCGGTGGTGATGGGGCGGTTTAAGACTTCGAATTGTTTGGCGAGGTCCGCTTTGGAGACGCCGACGAGGGTGCGGTCTTGGGTTATATGCCATTTTGAGAAGTCCGTGTATTTGGCTTCGAAGGAGTCGTGGGTTGCTACTCCTTCTGGTAAGATTGACTTGGCGATATATAGTGGCTCGCCGCCGTAACCTCTGTAGCCGAAGTCTTTAAATTGGCTGTATAGGATTTCTTGCATTTCTGTGCCGGGCTCGTAGGTTGGTGGTGTTGTGAGGCCCCAGCCCATGTACGAAGGACGAGTCACCGAGTAGTCGTATTGTGTTTGACGCATTGCACGTCGAGTATCTTCAGGGATATCTTTGACGATCTTGGGTTGGTCATCGTCGGTAGTGGTTGTGGTTGTGGTGGTTTCGAGGTGGTGTTGGAGGAGGGATCCGTGGAAGGCGAAGATTGCTTCGAACTCGACGCCGAACGTTACCTCGAATGTTGAGTTAATCATCTTGGTGATTATTGGTATATAGATGCGGATGGCTTGAATTTTTGTATAGCGTGGGGATGCAAAGACGAGAATGAGTCTGGCGTATAATGCTATGCTTCTCTGACTGGACAAGATGCGAAGGTGTTCAGAGCGCTGCTCGAGATGATGCTAGTGATATATATTTATATCGTTCAACACTAGAAAGAGGGGTAAAGAGGAGTAAGGTGTTGACTTTGGATGAAGTCGCTTATAACGGAGGCATCGAGGAATAATACTTGAGAAAGCTGTGTGGGCAGAATATTGCACGAATATATCTGAAAGGAAATCTGAGTCATCCTGAAAAGACTGTGGGCGTTCAGAGATTTTAATGGGATTAAATGAGAAATAGCGTTACTCTTCCTCAGGAGGCTTGCGCAAGTAAGCAGCACTCGCTGGTTTTAAGGTTATAACGAGAACGTTTGAGCAAAATCTTGCATCAGAGAATGTGCCTTTCAAAACGCATCATGATCAGTCTACATCTCGTCAAAACAGCATACGGTACAGCCGAAGAAGCAATCCTTGCTTAAGACTTTGCCCCATTCCTTGAAACTTCTTTGTGAAAACAGCAAATGGGTATCAACGTGACCACTAAACGCCAAGACTTCCCGCCAACCCATCCCACAAAGTTGCTCAAACCAAAGCAAGAAATCTATGACGAATTTTCACCTTGCTCAGGTGTCTCCTCATCCGCATGCTTATGACCTCCTTTGGAGCTACCCTTTAAGCCCTCAATCACCTTATTTGCCCATGCTTGTGCAGCCTTCATCTTGGCTTCAACGTAGGCCCAAAACTTGCTAATGGCTTCTTTATTCTTAGCTTCTTGCTCTGCAGCCACGGACTCATCGACCGTGATACTGTGATCGTCATTGCTAGGATCACTACTGGCTTGCGGTCCTGTGTGATCGGGTGGTAAGTCAACGGGAGCGTCATCTGAAGACGTTGGTTTGTCTGAATGCAAGCCCACAGGTTTGAGTGGTAGGCGTAAAGTTCCATTGTTTGGTTTTGGCTCAATGCCTAGAGAGTCACATACAATGTTGTAGACCTCGGTGTTTTCTAGATATGGGTCAGCTGTTGGCCGGACTTCATGGTATTGGAACGCGTACGGAAAACCTCAAGCCTGCTGTTGGGCGTATGTGGAAACGCAGGCCCACGTGCGACAAAGATTGCTCGCATTAATGGATGCTCATGATCATAACCGTGTAAACCTTTGGGATGATATACCTCACCGTTTGCTTTGGCTTGTTTTACGTCGAAATCTTCTTTATGGACGATAGCCCAACCTGTCTTGGGTACAACCCATAATGGGGCAATACGATCATTCTTAGAGAAGTGATATCGCTCTGGCATGTTTTCATCCCTCAGATACACCTCGAAGTTCCCAGTAGCCTGCGACTCGACTAGCAGCCGGTCATAGAGTCCTCGAAGGTCAATTGGATTTTTGGGACGCAGACCATATAGTGGCCATCCATCCATGTGTTCTACAAGGTCCAAGTCGATAAGGTCATCTAGCTGCACGCAGCGTTCTGTCGAGGTCGTGGCCATTCCGTGATCGCTCACTACAATTACATTTACCAGATTGGTAAGATTGCGCTCTTCGAGGCCAACGAATAAGTGGTGGAGCATAGTGTCAACATCCGATATGGTGCTCCAGATCTCGGTGCTATTCGGCCCGTATGTATGTCCATCTGCATCAACGACTGGAACGTAGGCTGCAATCAGTTGCGGGCGTAGAGCGAGCCCGGCAGGTTCTTGCTCGTCCGGCAGATCTAGCAGACTAAGTATCCGCTCAGTCTTCCGGGGCAGACTCTCACTCCCATTGAATTTGTCGAGGTAGGTTGCCGAGAATTCCATACCTGCTTCAGATCCTGGCCACATATGTATTGCAGTCTTCACACCACTCTTCTCAGCTGTGACCCACACAGGCTCACCTCCAGACCACCACATTGGCTGCATGCTTCTTGCAGGGTCTGTGTAGTAAAATTCTTGCCCCAAATCAGGGTCCCAAAATGAATTTCCCACAATGCCATGACTCTCGGGGTACAAGCCTGTGACAAGCGTGTAGTGATTCGGAAAAGTGACGCTTGGGAAGCTTGGAAGCATGTGCTTGGGTGATACACCCTCGGCAATGAATTGATTCAACGTGGGAGTGATGCCTCGGTGCAGGAAGTCGGCTCTGAAGCCGTCCAGAGATATGAGTATTGTCGTAGGGGCGAAGGAGGAGGATCCATTAGATTGTAGGGCTAGATCTGGTCTTGTTTTCGATTTATGGGACACTTTGTAGGCTCCGAAAGTGACCAGAGAGAAGAGTGCCAGTATTGAGATTGTGACTATATGCCAGAGGGCGAGTTTTCGCTTCTGTGAAAACATTATTCCTATTCACAGCTTGAAGTTGGACTCGGCTCACCTTAGACATTGGAGGGCGTGCAAAGTTCAGCTTAACCAAATCTGCAGAGCTTTCCGACGCTTGCGAGCTCGAGTAGCTGATAGGACCGCCCTCCTCCATTTCGTACATGAGCTCGCCTTCCTCATCATGTCTGCTGCCATTCACATGCCTCCGACTCTTCCGTGATCGGCGACTTTTCCTTGAGTCTTGTTTACTCAAGTCACCCCCATGTCGTTCATCCTTATACCGTTTACTGAAGAAGCCCTTCGGAGCCTCCTTCACATTTTCACCCGTCAACAGCTTCTCTCGCTCTTCCTCTTCATCTAGTATTTCACGATCACGTCCGGTCACTTCGACGGAATGCCTTGCGTGAAGTACAACTGGGTCGTCCTCGAGGTTAGAGTCCGAGTCTGAAGGGGTGGAATCATCGTCGTCGTAGCTCTTCTCCGGTATCCTTTGTTGAGCCGTTGGCGTGTCTGTAGACATGGTACCTTACCGTTTCTCATTTAAATGAGCCGACTTGCCCCGCCAGGTGGTGATGTAGATGGAATTACCAATCCATGTAGAGGGAGGAACTTGAGACGTTGCCTGTTCGTAAGGCTGAATATGAAACACTCCTGGCCCGCCTGTGAAGCACTGTAACAAATCCCACACAATACAATCGTGCAATTTCATGACTTTACTACGTGCTCTAACTTTACGACTGTCCACTTAGCTGGCACATCAATTACGACGGCACTTCGACTTTAGAGGATGAATGTTGTCGTTCTCAGCATCACTATATACCTACCGTCTAGTATACCGACTAGAACAGTCCTTTTCTACCATGTAGATCCGCATAGACGTCTGATCTCAGTCGTCGTATAAGTACTGCGGCCTGTCGTGCTGCTTATTTCATAGATCCAGAGACACGGATTCGTAACTCGTTTCGAGCCATTCATGCGCCATATCTATTGCTGAGCGCGAGCTGGCTTTTATGGTTAATCACAGACTTGACTGCCGTCTCTTCTCCACGGATTCTTGCAAGACCTTGATGACAGCTGCAGGATCCTTAGCGCCGAAGACCGCCGAGCCTGCCACAATCACGTTCGCGCCGGCTTCAGCTGCCTGGTCTATCGTCTCTTCACTGAGTCCGCCATCCACCTCAATGTATAGCTCTGGATACCGCTCTCGTAACGCCTTCACCTTTGGTAGCTCCGAAGCCATGAATTTCTGTCCTCCAAATCCGGGATGGACTGTCATAACAAGAACCATCTAGACCAGCGTCAGCACTGCCTTCTTGGACGGAGCGGTTACACATGTACGTCTGGAACTTCCTCCTTCTTAGGATTCTCAAGGATGTCCCATAACACATCGACAGATGTTTCGGGCTTGATGGCTATGCCTGCCAACATAGCATTGTCATGCACGTAGCGTATCATCTCTTTTGGGTTAGTCCTGGCCTCTGAGTGGTCGGCAGGATTCTCGGCGGCTGTGGATGTGATGGCGGCTTCGTAGTGGAAGCAGTACAGGTCGCACCCAGCTTTTTGGAAATCTTTCACCCACTTCTTAGGCTAGTCCATCCATTTAAGGTCAGCAATAGACTTCGTATGGGCCCATTTAAGGTAGGGGATGGAGGGTACACCTACCTACCTCGGCGATCATCATATGGCAATCGAAGGTTCCCTTGCCTCGAGCGGCCGATGGGCGCTGAACGTGGGGGCGTATCTTGGTCACCACAGGCGCTCCAAATGTCATGTTTGGCACAAAGTGGCCGTCCATCTGTGACCGTTAGGTCAGCCATCGATGCACAATGGGCTCGACTGGAAACAAGTAGGCGGTTAGACTTGCTATGTCGATATGAAGCCATGTAGCGCCTTGTTCGATAGTGTCTGAACAGGCAGCGCCTAGGGCACCGAAGTCTGCACTTAGTATCGACGGAGCAATGACCGCTGGAGGAGACATGGTTGTAGGTGTTGGCAATGCTTTAGGATGCTGAAGCGCCGAAGGTCTGGTTGGAGCTACAATTTACCGGCAATTCTCCGGCTAAACATCACTCTTGGCAAACTCCCTATCAATGCGCAGACCTCGACCGTTCTCGCCTGTGCTTGCCTTCACAGCTCGTTCCTTGAACTCCACAAGCTATCCAGTATCTCGGAAACTGGATTAGAGCTCGCTACCTTTTCCGACTACAGTTGCTATCGGTAGTACCGGAAGCCCTAGGATAGGTCGGCCGTTCAGCAGGTTGGTGTTGGCAACCGCCCCCAAAGATAGAAACGGTGGGCGCTTCCACTGCTGCACGTCACAACCAATCAACCAACCCTTTCCCCTCCATCATGCATAGGCCAGGTTAGCGATGACAACGATTGGTCGCCATGCCTTACTATGCCCAATATTCTCCCGTAGATATTACGCTATCGAAGCCCAGGATCTTCCGGTTCCTGCCTGGTCCCCCTCTAGCCCTTCTCGCCCTTCCATGCAACCGCCGGCCTTCGACGTGGATGGCTACGAATTGTGGGTTGCAAGTATTAATATATTGAAACATGGCCACGGCCTCTGCTCTATTTGTTTTTGCTGCCTATACATTCTCTCTACACTCGCTGTCTCTCTTAGATTTCTTTCATTGCATATTCGCGCATTGGTGTTGTTCGTTGATCGAGCACCCATCTATACATCCGTTGACCGGACTTTGCTGAATGCCCTCTAATTAATATTGTGTGCCCATATACCGCTGTGAAGTTATCCAACTACTCCGTCACTCAAGTTACAATGGATCACGGATTTTTACTACCCGCTACTACTTACGAAATGCCACCCCGGCTGGCCCGGAAGCATGTCCTTAATACAATAATAGAAGATGAGAACAGTGAGAAGGAGTACTGCAGTGAAGACGATGGCGAGATGGATCGTCGTGGAAGACGGGCATCTCTACAAGCAGCCCGATCGATCGAGTCTACATCGCCCGTGCCATCATTAACATCATCAGTATCATCTTACTACAAGTCGCGCCGTCAATCGGACGACTTCGACGAGATGTACGATGTATCAGACGAAGACTCGGACGATGCTCCATCAGTGATGACTTCAATCAGCACCCACTCCGTCACCTCTATCGGCTCTCAAAAGAAACAGAACAAGTACCCATCGCTGGTCATACCCTCGCCACGATATTGGCCCACAATACAAAAGGTTAACACGCTGTCCCCACCGCGTCCGCCAAAGATCCCACTCTCACCAGCCGCATTATCTATGTTGGGTCACGACCTGCCCACTTCAAGCAACCCACCGTCGCTCGCTGGAAGCCTCAACTCCGGCCCTCGCGCATCATCAATGGCAAGCTCTCCAGTGACCCCCGATGTGCTTTCAAAGAACGGAGATGTCTGGGCAAGAGAAGTAGCGAATCGAGACCGTAAATCTCAGAGGCCTGAACTTACTGTGCGGATTGAGGATGGATCAAATTGGCAGCATGATGTTGGGTTCAGTCCAGAAGACAATATCAGCGTTCGCGATTTCGCCATCGAGGTCGACAGGGATTACTCAGACAACAGTCCCGTCTTGGGCTCAGACGCTGGCGACTCTGAAGTGGGCGTTCAGCTGCCTCCCGATGCTCTCGACACTCTACGACATCTGTCCCTCGAAATTCCAACCCAGCCAGAATTCGCTTCGCCTACCGACTCAGAGAAAGAGATGGAGGAAGTCCAATGGGAGATCCCCACCCCTCCTCTTCGACCCTCAAGTGCCGATCTCACGCCAATGTCACAACATTCCGACTATAGCATTTCGCAATTGAGCATACCGTCACCTGGAGGGTTTTTCTCTTCCTTGGGAGGAAATGCCAGGCACACATGGTGCATCAACGGCCCCGGCCCCATGTCGGCGGTACCACCATCGTCTACTACTGCCGAGCAATTCTACAATGCTCCTTGGAACAAAGATCCCACCACCACTGTCGAGCGGGTCATTGAAGTCGAAGACACGACCGATACCGAGGGACCACCCACGGCCAGGCAGATGCCATTCACCTCCGCCGAAGCTACCTTGGAGCTTACTACAATAAAAAATGACGTGCCGCCTGTCGAAGAACACGACGGAGGATACGAGATGGCTCTACAAGAGATGGCTGAGAAGAGTCTTGATAGAACAAGCGTCTGGCTTGCCGCGCAAACATCATACATGTCCGCTTTGAAAGATACATATCATGCCAACGAGGTCGGCCTTGGTACGGAGCGGCAACTCCAGAGAAGCAGTAGTCATGTTCGCGATGATTCTCTAGGATCTCAAATGAAGAAGGCAGTACGTTTCCTTGAAAGCGAGTCCGCGAAACGAGAGCAAATTAGCCCCAGAGTCCCTGGAGAGGGAGAGTCAATCTACTATCATGCCTTCCAGCATGTCAAAGCAGAGGAGAAAAGTAGTGATGCTTTCAGACATGCGCGTACCAGATCTGATTCTATCCAGACAACGCGCATCAGCCTGCCCAATGAACACTTGGCACATCTTCAAGGACAGTTTGCGATCACTCCTATTGACAGGCCAAACACGCACCGACCTATCTCAATGTTCCCGGGCAAGGACTCGGATGTTTCTGAAGAGACAGCCGAGCAGAAAGTCATCGCGAGAGTTGACAGAGAGCGCCAAGCATTAGAACAGATCCAGACGGGAATGTGGGTTATCGAAGCTACGAAATACTTGAGCGGAGGAAGGCTACTAAATTCTCCAGCGGCAACGAAGTCGCTCAAGACCGCACCTCTGCTCAGCGACATTGAGAATGGCAAGGTTAAGAACCCACCACGAGTGTTGGACCTGGGTGGCCACTCGAGCGGTGACTGGGCTTGGCATTGTTCCAAAGAGTACCAGTTTGCCAGGGTCTACACAGCTTCCACAGAATGTCAACAAGTCGAGTCTAACATCCGCGGCCCGCGAAACCATCGACCTACAGCAGTAGAATCACTCTGGCGGCTGCCTTACCCGGACAAGCACTTTAATATTATCTCCGCTCGCTCGCTCTTTTCCTTTCTCAAGACAGAAAAGCCACTCGGCCAATCACTAGACGAGTATGACCTATGTCTTAAGGAGTGTATGCGCTGTCTCAAACCAGGCGGCTACCTCGAATTTTTCGTTATGGACTCAGAGATCGTCAATGCCGGCTCCCGCGGCTCAGCCGTCTCAGTCGAATTCGGCTTCAACCTTAAGACCCGCGGCTACGATCCCGCTCCCACAAAGAGCTGGCTCGGTCGCGTCCGCCGTGCAGGCTTCGACGATATCAAGCGCGCCTGGACATTCCTGCCTATGGGAACGCCGACAAAGGAACAGCACCAGCTTCCAGAGACGCCTCCACCTGATGTTTCGACTTTCGAAAGGGGATCGCGGAAGATTGAAGCTGTGCAAGGACCTGTGGGGTCGACCGCTGATGCAGCTAGTATGTCTGGATTGGTGGGTAGTTGGGCATGGGAGCAGTGGATGTTGAGGTTGCAGTTGGAGATGGGCAAGGAGCAGTTGCTTGAGGGTGTGGGTGCTGTGTTGGAGGAGGGGAAACATACGGGTGCGGGATGGAGGTGTTTGAGTGGGTGGGCGAGGAAGCCGATGGAGGTGTGAGGAGATTGAATGAAGATATACCTCTTTCCTTTGTCAGAAACGTGGAACGCGGAGCAGGGGGAACGGTGGTCGGAGCTTTGTGGTGTGTATAGAATGAATGTCAATGAGATCTTGGCTCCTCTATCTCCGCCTCAAACGATTCTGTCCCTCACAAGTCTGCCAACTCATACTAGTCAATCTCACATCCCATCCCACCTTCCACCTACCATCCACCACAACCCTACAATCTCACTCCTCCCATCCCCATCCCCAACCAAACCCCAAACCCCCCTGCCCAAGCCCCCCCCTTACCTCCTTCCCTCAAAAACCTCCCTCCCTCCTCCTACCCCATAAATCCCCACGCCGTCCCCTCCCACCCTTAGACTCCAACATCCAGCTCCAACATCCAACATCCAACTTCCGTAGCCTTTACCCACCACGCTATTGTAATATCTCAATACATCCGGACCATCACTCTACCCGCAGGCTGCGCTCTGGAATGGAATGTCGAGCGGGTGTCTATCTATAGATGTCTGGTGGTGTGGTGGGATGTGGGTGTATGGGATGGGTTTCTGTGTTTGGTGGTGTGGTGGGATGTGGGTTGTGGGTAGGTAGGTAGGTATTGGACGGATGGGATGGGATGGGATGTGGGGGGTGCATTTGGGGTGAGGGAGGGAGGGAGGGAGGAAGGGAGGGAGGGAGGGAGGAAGGGAGGGAGGGAGTGGTGTGGGTGGTGAAGGGGAATGTTTTACTTAGTTAACAGGATGGAGTATAGTAAGTATCTATATTTGGAGATGAATTGAATCAATAAGACCGGCTTGCGAGGTGATGACGTTGTCTATCTGCATCGGTCCTCCGCCCACCTCCAGTCTTGTTCCATGCAACCAGCCAATGACCTGTCGATTGTTGAGTGAGGCTCTGGGCAATTCGACCTCATACCATAGGCCTATCTAGAGCAGGCACGACTTGAAAGCAATTGCGTCGTGCAAGTTCCTGTTCGTTAGATCAAAGTGATGATCCTCTTTTCTTGTTCCTGAAAGTGTCCCTCGTGGACTACATATACGTAACGGCATTCGAATGAGATCTCCTGTAGCTCTTCCTTGCGTGTGTACTCAGCGTTGCCCCGAGATTCGCCCATGAATTCGGAACTATCATATGCGGAAAATGTACCGACACGCCTGAAGACATCTCCTGTTATCGGAACAAGTATTAGCCCGTCAAAATAATCAATCGTTCCTGACCAAACGAGGATCGGTAAAAGGCAAAATCTTTCGGGCCTGCAATGCCTAGCATCATCAATTGCGCATTTTATCGTTGTCGTATGTAAGGACGTGGATGCATTCGCAGGATGTAGACAACGCATTCGTTCAGACCACCAGCCTTGCACGTATCCACTCACTAGCCCTCCCTGTAGACGAATTGAGCCATACTCTGCTTGCATCGTGTAGTCGTCTTCATCGATATCCTTGTCAAGCATACGATAGGTCGTACTTAGGATTGTGAGATTGGACACTTCCCACCGATCTGAATCTCTGCTGTCGAAGGCCATACTTCCTTCAACGGAGGCCCAGGACCAAGATGGAGCCCGATAGCCCTTAGGTCTAAAGGAGGGTTCAAGTGATTGCCACATCAACTCGTATGGTAGATCCCGCCGCCATAAGCCTGCTATGCACGTGTCTTGCATATGTGGCTGTATTGTTCTCTTTAGACCCTCTAGTGCAATCAACTTATCCTCTTTTCTTGTCAAAATGCAACACGTGTAGTCTTCAACCGCTTTATGCCACTTCCGAAGCAGGAAGCCCTGATTCAAGCCTTCTGTAGTCCCTAGGTCGGGGCGTGATCCAAGACTTCGATCATGATATAAACGATGGAAAGAATGGGACGTGCGACGGGAATCGGAGTAACTGAAACCCCAGGGAAAGTTCTCGCACGCTTCCAAATCCGGGCAACTCCAATGAACCTGGTCTGAGCCGAATGAGATCTGTCGCGGAACCTAGAGACCCGTAAGCACAGGCAGCATAGTGAGGCCTGGGTTTGTACGAGTAATCGTTCTTGACAGACCCAAGCCCTTTTCCTTAGTGGACTGGTTTGCAGCCCCGCCCTTGCATGTTCCTCGTGTACTAAGACATATGACCTTGGTGTTGTGTTCCCGTCGCTGCAATGATCAACCTTGATGACCGCAGGCGACAGTGGTTCCCTAGGCAAGAACAAACCCTCTTCACAGTTCGAAGCCGCCTCTGCTGCAATGTTACCCAGAGCATTTGCATAGATACCTCCCATTTTACGGGACTCTCTTCGCCAGTCCTGCTTTGATGTCTGGATAATACAAAGAGAATCGATCCATAAATATTTCACACCGAGTTTTCTGGTAAGCTCCACGGCATCTGCGAAGGTCCTAGGGAAAGAAGCCAGAGGTATCCGAGTCTCCATTTCACTGATATTTTCATTGGTAAGTCTGGGGGGCCGTGGGCCTTCAGGACTTCCCCAACAATGACTCAGAGTGATGTAGGGGATCTCGGATTCGAGTGGATCGAGAATCTTGAGAAAAGGGTCGCGATCACCAACTAGGCTTCCGACGTCGATGAGACGAGCAGGTAGCTCAACATCAAAGCGTCTAGATGCCGCTGTAGCCTGTTTACCATTGGACTTTTGAGTCTTTCTTCCATCGGTCTGTTTCCGTATTCGGACTTTGTTCCGAGCATTCTTTGAGCGTTTGAGATTCTTGTCATGCGGAATAGTAAACCTTCCGCAGTCGTGATGCCTGTTACATACGTCAATCCATTCCTGAATCTGTAACCAGGTATCTCGAGAGCCGGTCGAGGGGTCAAGTCTGTGGACGAAGCAGAATTCCGGATCTAGGGAGCCCGTGGGCATATGAACCCTCCTGCCGGATGTATCAAGCATCAACGATTCTAGTGAATGTAAGAGTTTTGAATTGCGCTCATGCCATGACATGATATGCTCAATGAATCAGGCATGGAACCTACCGTCCAGTGCATGGATATCGAATGATCTATCCCCAAATCTGTCTTCGAAACTAAACATTAATTCTCCGATCCCAAACCCTGAGATATTGTCTTTAAATGCGCTATACGACGAGAACTGATCTCGTCGTATGTCACCACCATTGTCTAGTTCCTCGGCCGCAGCGTTGACCCGCCAATCCCAAAGAATCGTACAAATACTGCACCCTTCAGAAGCAGCTGCCTGCATAAATTGAGGGTTAGGGTGGTGTTTTCCGCGGCGAAGAGGGTTTTCGAGTTTTACTACAGCCTCAAAGGCTTTGCGGCATGCGCCACATAGCGTGGCCATTTCTCGAGCTCGTCAAAGTATCGATACCCGGAACACTCTCACCAGGACTTCTGGCACTCGAAGACTCCCAAATATGGAGAAACGCAATATAGCTGATGAATGAAGACAACACCAAAATCAAGTCGGTGCCACCTCTCCACGTGAGGAACTTTGGTGGTATATGCGGATTAGCCTCGACGTGGAGTTAGGCAACACCATTGATATTTCGACGGAAACGCTAAGAAGTAACCAACCTAGCGAGGCGTGGCCCTACTCTACTGATATGCACGTCTGATGTGGACCCAACAATATCAGGCCATACGTTGTGATCATGCTTTGCTGATAGATTCAGTCATCGATATGTATGTAGTGGTCAATATTTGCCCATGAGATCTGGTATTCGGGCTAGATTTATCAAAACCAAGTTCACATCCATAATCTTTTATTAGATTCGCTGGAAGCTTCATTCAGTTATAGTGTGGGTAGGGAGTACCCTAACAGCTCACAATTGCCAAGTGAATACAAGAAGGACTATTCGACAGCTTCCGAGCATCAGCGTAGCCGACTGGGTATAGACGCTGAGTACAGAAAGTCCAACAATGCGTAGGGCATAGCAGACACGTATCTGGCCAACCGAAAGAAAGGCCCAAGAGCAACGCTTCAACATTGGCTGCACGCTCTTTCCCGCACTTCCATGCACCGCAAAAACATTAAGCTTCTTGTACATTGGACATATCCAACCACTCATCTCTACCATTACCTCCTGATAGTCCCACTACTCAACTCCTGATACCTTGGCTCCCCCGTACCCAACGAGCTCCCCGGCAACTCCTCAACCTCCCTCGACTCCGGCATCTCCGCCCTAAACGCCTGCTTCCTATCCCCCGGCCCCATAAACCCAGGCAGAGGCGCATGGTCATCACCCATAGTCTGATTAACATAGTCCCGCATCCTTCTATTCGCCCTCTTCTCCCTTGCCAGCAGAAATATCACACTGCCTAGAGCCGCAAGTAGCGGGATACCAATACCCAAACCAACGCCCACACCAACTTTAGCTGAATTATTGGGTGAGGCAGCTGGAGAAGCAGTCGGACACGAAGCCTGCGCAGTTGCCGACAGAGATGTCCCGGCACTCGCACTGGCCTGCTTCGACAACGCAGCCACAGGCGCGACAGTGAAGCCCGACGGCCAAGCTGACCCGTTGTATATCTCTGCTGGCATATTCATCGCTATGCTCGGGAAAAGCGTGCCATTGGGATCGTCGCAGCAGGATGTGATATTACCAGAGGAACCGCCGGCAGAGCAGCACCAATTGTTGTCTGAGCAGCGGAAGACGGAGTTGGGCGCTGAATTTGTGAAGGAGGAGGGGCATTGCGTGAAGCATTCTGACGTGGTCCAGGTTTTGTCGGTGCAGGCGCCTGTGTTTATCGATTGGTCGTAGATCATGTAGCACTGCAAGGAGGGCGCGTTAGTGAGTTGTTATGCTTTGGTGTGGATGGGAGAAGTGATCGTGTAGGGGTTATTTACAAGGCCGGATGTTAGGCATGCTTCGCCGACTGAACAGCAGTGGGACTGGCTTGCAGTGCCATTACATGGGCTGAAGCCCGACGCTGGGCGTCCGTCGGTGGAATAGCATGTTTGTGCGAGTATTATTGAGCTATGGGTGATGAGTAGTAGCAAAAGTATGGCAGGTGTTTCTAGCATAGTCCGTAACATCATGGGCCTGGTAACGAACTACCTAGCCTCGAGGAAGCTGTCGAAGTTATCGCGTTCCAGGATTGGATAGCAAAAAGTACAACTAGGGTTCAGATGCTCGGCTGCGACGAGATGAGTTGTACGAGCGGTGGACCGCCAAGTTAACGTAACGAGTGTAGTAGTGATGTAGCGACAAGAAGGTATCGTGTCAATCAAAAAGATGATCACAATGCAACAAACATAGGCACGGTCAAACACATCCCGGGAAACACGAGTCGTTGGGGAGATCCATCCTTTAAGAAAATCCTTCGAATCCTTAGCTGTTTGTCCCGCCCTTGTTAGCGTACGTTTCTTTGAGCGAAGGAAGCGGGCTAAACGTGGCTTTGAAGAAAGTCAAACAAGCGACCAATTAGGCCTCCCGGATAACCGCTCTGTCTCAGATGTCATGCAGCCCTATTCCTTCAAGCTTGCACGGCCCCTATGCTTGACTTAGATCGGACGCTGGATGCCGTTGGCTTTCGGCCTGATTTGAAATGCGAGATGCTGAACGATTCGAGAATGTAACCTCATTTTGATCTGCTTTGCCAAAGCCTGCAGGCTTCAATGGCCAATGGAGAAACATGCTCAAGACAATAGAACATCTGCCCATCGGAAATTCGAAGATGTTTACGGGTTCTGTAGTCAGGGCCATTGGAGAATTGCGCATTCGACATCCGAAGGTGTTCGAAGTTTCCAGAGGTTTTGATCACCTTTTGTGCTCTTTAGTGGTTCATTTCCAATGCTCCTAATGATGTTACGGTCTTGTTTGTGTGATCGACAGCCGGTCTGCGGGTAGAAGAGTTCCCCGGTCAACTGGCCATACCCCTCAACTGGCCAACCCTATAGGGCTGAGCCTCCAACACCAATCTTGATGTTATTACTCTGGGTTTTAACTCCACACGCAGCAGGTTTATTGTTATATCTTCGCGTATAGAACTATAGTGCTTATCATTATCTACAAGTTCTAAACCTGAAGTCTAGTCGTTACGTGTCTACTTCGCAAGTTATGGTCGTCGGTAATTATACCCCTAGAGGCGCCCGGAGCTAGACCCCGGAGAGATAAGAATCAGAAGCTCTGGGGCTCAGCCCTATAGGGTTGGCTAGTTGAGGGGTATAGCTAGTTGACCGGGGAACTCTTCTATGTCCAACCTCGGTCCAGCAACACTTTTGCGTGGTCATTGCTGCAACCAGGGTGAGTCGCCAATGGCCTATGTACTGGAGTTGCATACTCGAATACCTTCTTTCTGGGCCATGGCCGTCTTTAGGTGATGTCAAAGACATTCGGATCTGTAATTTTTGGAAACGAGTTGGCCAACATTGGCATCGGATACGTCCGTCGTTCTTGCGCTCGGATCGTTCAACGCTTATAGTACCACTCAACCACTTTCCTACTCCTGCTGTTCCTTGTATCTTTCCTACCTCACTTCTAAGAGGCATCTCGGCTAAATGGCCTGAATAGGTTTGGTAGACAATAATGTCCACCTCCACCTCATACTTCAGTTCCCTTCGAGCGGAATGCTGCTGCTGCTGCTGCTGCTGCGGGTCCTTGCGTTTCTTCATAGGCAACCCAAAAATCGAAGCCCCTGCAGCAGCAATAAGAGGCGCTCGAACCTCTAGATTCACTCCAACGCCTACTTTCATTTTGTCACTGTTGCTGCTTGGACAGGACGCTGCCGGTTTGGAAGCGTTAGATATTGCAGGTGGGCTTGTCGAAGGCCCAGGTGGCAATCCTGTAAAAGGCACGAGTGTCATCCCGGGTGCCGATGCCGATCCATTGGTCAATTGATTTGTGCTTTCCGAGGAAGGCGATTGGGGGGATGCTTAGATCTTTGCAGCAGCTTGTCGTGTTAGTGCCATTTGCACAGCATCATCACCCGTCACTGCAGCGAAAGAGAAGGTTCTACAAGGCTATATTGTAAGCTGTTGGAGCGCGCGGGGTCAAAATTCAATGTAGAAAACTGTTGTTTGTTCGATGCTACGGTACCTACAGTTAGTGGATGGACAAAGTCGAAGACAATGCGGATCCTGTTCAGTGCTGTCCTGTGGAGGCGCCTGTATTGGTGGAAAGTTCGCTTAGTGAGAAGCAGAGCCCAGAGCTCAAGCATGCGTCGCCGGTACTGCAGCAAGTTGATGTGCTGGCTGCCGGGATACATGGCTGGTACGTAGACGGTGCGGTGGTAGTATCATCTGATCAGGGACCACGTGTGACAACAATGTTAACAAATCAAATAGTAGTAGAGAATGGCGGTGATTTATGTAGATTTGTGACATTGTGGTAATAAGGGTGCCGGTAGCGAACAGAGCAAGGGCGTTAAGGACTGGAATAAAGAGAACTAGACGTGCTTGTTGAGCTACGACGAAAGCGGAAATGTTAGTGAAGTGGACCTGTCAGTGAAGACAGACAGTGGATTGGTGCCATCCAGAGTTAGCTTAATTTCATCTAGTGATCACATACGCAGAGATTTCGTGGGCTATTATCGTCGACCAATGAATTTTCGCAGACAACGGCTCAGCGTCGACTTCGGTGGATCGAGGTAGAGGGCTGAGGCCAATTGCATCTTACCATTTCCGCAGCTGGAAGTCCGCATACAGCTTGTTGGACAAGAACCCGCCATCCAGCTAGCACAATAGCGTCTATGTGTGGGCATGAATGGCTGATTCCTCTCGTACTCTCAGACCCAGATGAGCACGTAGCGTCTTGAAGGATACACAGTTACACCTACAACATTCAATTCCTACAACCTATTCCAACCACTCCGCCTGCAGTCCCTCCAAGAACTCCATGTCGACATTGACAAAGCTCCTCCACAGGTCAACCTCAAGTCTCCATGGCTCCGTCTGAATCACGAAAGTAGTGGCAGTGGCGTACTTCAAAAGGTCTTCCTCATTCGTACCCATAACAAGATAAAGATTCCGTTTGACAAGCACTCTCTCTCCCAACAAATGCTTATACGGCAGGATTCGCAAACGAGCTGAATGATGCATGCTTGTCTCAGAGAAAGGCATATCTTTCGGCAGGAAGTTCCACTCCCAAGCACGGCCAAGAGCGTCGGTGAAGGAACTTAGGTCACGCAAATCAAGGCCGACCATGAGTGGATAGAAGTGTGGGGCTTCCCAAAGGCGCAATAGGGCAAATCGCGCTGATGGGTGGACTTTCGAGAACTGCCGAGCGGTCATAAGCAAGTGCTCCTTCGATGGGGGATGCTCGACCTCGTGAGAAAACTTGATATCATCTGTCATGATACGCAGATCGATATAGAAGTCTCGCTCATGGCCCGGCTCTGCAACGGCCATCGCTCGACCTGGCGTCAAGGACTGATAGGTGTTCTGGATGATGCCTGCCTTGTAAAGCTTTGCGATTATAGGCCGGACGGCTACGTCCCACTCGATTGGGTAATCGTGAAACTTGTGATCCTTCCAATAAGTATCCCACTCATCCCAAAAGCTCTTTGGCTTGAACTTATCACTTGCGTACGATCGACGGCTAGGTGGATTCCGAGCACGTTCTTTCTGATTCAAAATCATAGAGTCTTTATGAAGAATACCATACTCTGAGTCGAAGAACTTGTTGCGAAAGAATAGGGTCATCATCGCTCGAGCATCGCATATGTCGGCGATGACTCGACGGTTGCGATGGGGGTGGACATCAAGGAAACGGAGGACTCGAATCCAAGAAAGTCTGCTATCCAGAGATTCTTGATACATGGCCATCTGCTTGACGAGAACATCTGCTTCCCGGCGTCGTTGATCCGCACCTAGTGCTAGATCACCTGCATGCCATGACTTCTTGAAGGCTGTTGACGTATGAGCTGAGAATATCCCCAATTCGCTAAGATCCTTACCTCTAGATTTCTCCCGATCCATGAAAGTCCAGAATTCTCCGTCAACATTCTCTCCATACGGTGTGGCTGGCTTCCACTTGCTGAGCAGCAGCATATCTTTCCGAAATTCTTCCGGAATTGTCAAAGGCCCCGTAATGCTTTCCCCGTTGGAGCTTGGTCCACTTCCCTTCTTATCGGTAACGACCATGTCGGCGGCATCAATGCCGTCGTCATTATCGCTTTTGTCTTTGCTGCCGTCTTCTAAAAGATATTGACTCTCTTCCTCCGAAGACTCAGTGTTTTCGAATTCCTCATCCGTGTCCATATCGTTCACGAATCTCACCCAGTCAGGGCCACTGTTGAGGAATCTCTCCAGATCATTTACCTTTCCTCTGCAAAGGGCTTTCGTATTTCCTCCGTTGAGTTCTTCGGGAAATAGTACGGCGTCCTCTAACAAATCCGCTTCGTTATAGAATTTTGACGCGTCAGGATCAGTGGCCAGCTGCTCAACGAGGGTCTTGCCCTCGGGATTCAGAACATGGCCACGTCCATGTTGTATCTCGTCCCAGATACTGTAAGCGTCCTCACCAGGCTTAATATCGCGAGCCCAGAAGGTGACTGGGTCTCGAGTAATAGTCTTCAGAGTTGATGAGGCAGGTTTATACAAGTCTTGCAAGGAACCAAATCGGTGGGCTTTTACCAACGTCTATCACCGTCAGTGCTCTAACTGAAACCCATAGTGAATAAGCGGACTTACCTCGTAGACAGTGTTGTACAAATTGGCAAAGTGTTGACCCGGCTCCAGATCCCATATGTACACATCATAATAGTCGTTGAATCCAAAATGCCATTCTCGGGCATCCTCCATCTTCTGGAAAAACCCTGGCCCTATCTCAGCAAGAGAGATCCATTCATTCTTTGAAGCCCTCCCCAACCCAGATTTTTCACGAGTAAGCCACAGCTCGTCTTTGGGCGGCTCTGAGATTATACGACCTGTCTTGGCATCTCGTATGAGCACTAGCACCTGTGAAGTCTGCATGGAAATATACTGGAGGAAGCGGCGCATCGCTGGGTCGTTTCGTTTGACGTTGGCGCACATGAAATTGCGAGTCTCCATGAATCTGTGAGCTCGACGAAATTGATGGCCCCTTGAACCAGTTTGGTCTCTGTTGGTCAAGCTCGCGGCTTCTTCAAACTGTTGATATGGTATGAACCCCTAGCCAAGATACCATCAGTGTACGAACCTCCGGCTCAGAGAAACAGGCTTACCATTTGCAGTAGCTGTTGTCTGGGCCGATCCCCTTTCCATAACAGCCAATTTGCAGCTGGAAAGTACTGAAAGTTCGCCAGAATGTTCAGATCAAAGAATTCGTCCCAATGCCGGCAAAGCTTGATGGCGTCGTGAAGTTGACTATCTTTCGCAATCAGACAGAATTGAAGCCAACCACCTCGGGTGACAGCTCGCTCGCTTGGGTAATTGTAAATGTATCTCCCGCAGATTTTGACACGCATCTTCTTAGACTTGAACATCCCGTCATCGTCGAGCTTACCAAAGTCGATAAGTGTCTTCCCTTTGTCCTCGTCCGGCGGATTAAAACTCCCACGCGACTGCTCGACAAGACTCTGCCGTTGTTGCTGGGCTATTTGTGTCTTCTTCTCTCTGTCTGGAGCCCATTTATCGATACGGCTGCTTCTCGGTGCTTTGATATGTTCCCCTTGAAGTCCTGCCTTTCCTCGCTTCGCGACTGTCTTGTTGGCTTCATCCTCGTCCGTGTCATCGTCGTAGTGATCCTCCTCTTCTTCATCATCGCCTCTACCTAGATCAGCGCAAGCATCGCGGGTCTCTTGCAATCCCGGATTGTCCATCCTCAGGGCAAGATCCCTCAAGTCAGTGTCAGTGACCTCAGCATTTTCCAGGAATTCCTCGATGCTGTTGGCCCGTATAGCTGCAGGGAGAACAGTGGCATGGGACAGCAACAGCCGACAGAACAGCAAGTGCTTGATCTCGGCCATATCTTCTAGTAATCGCTCGATCTCTTCGTCTGGAACAGTTGCCGTTCTGTCTCTCAACGCAGTTGGATTGTCAATTGTACCTACCACATGCATACCCCGTCCATAGTGAAGCTTGACTCCCTCTCTCAGCCGCTTCCGCACCTGTGATTTTGTGTCATGGGCGGACTTGTCAGGCAATTCAGTTCGAGTGTTTCCAGTTGTTGATACCTGCTTCGATTTCTTTGACTTGCTAGAAGGCTTCGGGCCTGAACTGGCATTCGACATTGCAGACTTGGCCGCGCTGTTGATAGACAGCGCCTGTAATGCAGGCTCTCCATCCTCTTGTACAGAATCCGTCATGAGTAGGATGTGTTTAATGAGGTCAATGTAGTTACCTCGTTCGTTCTCGATTACGTGCTCAATTGGGTCCCATTCGGCTTCTTGCTCTTCCTGAGACAACTTCTCTTTGTAAGCCTCTTCCAGGTACGAATCTTGTCGTTTGAGATCCTCTTTGGCCCGCATTTCTCGCATACGAGCCTGTACATCCTTCATATGGCGCGTGAAGAGAGCTGCCTCCTTTCTAACCTTCTTCTTCTCGCTTTCTCGATGAGTTTCTTCATCCAATTGGCATTGGCGTGCCCATTTGAACCTGAAAGCAGCATCAGTGACCGTGGCGGGGACTTATGGATGGGGACACGGCTGACCATTTCTGCTTCTGGTACAAGACTTCGCCAACACGACGCTCGAGACGCTCTAACGCACGGACAACAATGAACCTTTGGTTGCTCAAAGTATCTAGATAGTTCTGATGTCCATAATCATAAGTCATCGAGAAGAAGCGACTATGGTGCAGTTTGCGAGCGCGAATGACTCGGTCTAGAAGGCAATACTTCAGATGGAGATAGTCATACAGCTCATGTAAAGTATCTTCCGAGTCAACATCTGCAAAGTCCTGGTTTGCCAGGGCAGTGGAACTCGTCGCGATGTAGCTCGGTGGTGACTGATTCAGAGTATCAAGCTGTTTATTACGATTCTTGTAACCTCTATACAGGCCTGCAATTCAGTCATTTTAGGGGATTTGATGATGTTAGCAGGATGGGTATAACCACCTTGACACTGTCTAGAGTGATAGGAGCAGAACAAGCCATTGAGGGACGTTGTCTCGTCCTCACATCGCCGTTCATCGGAAAGATACAGGGCGCTACATTGTGGGGACATGGCGTGTCGGGCAATAGGTACGCAATACTACAGGTCACTTTAGTGTCAATCGCTCGTGGAGTAACTTTGATGTTCTCCAAATGTCGAGCTCTCAATCGGCTATGGTCGCCTGCGACATGTAAATGGTTCTTAAGGGGTAAAGCTGCCTCGACGTGTTTTCCAGGACGCGTCGGATGATCGCCGCTAACAATTACGTATGTTGCAGGGGTTTCTCTAACATTGCCATGGGAGGCACAATGCTGTACACCATAGTAATTGCAGGAGAGAGGGATCATGTTGATATAGCGGACCCATGTTTAGAGCAATTGAAACTCGCTACGCTAGGGAGATTCAGGTTCCTGGCCGAACAACGCTCATCACATTCTACCATGTACCCCCCATCAACCACTTTCGTCGCAGCCCGAGCTAACACTACAATTTCACCTCTCTCGCCTCGTCCGCCTTCCCAAAGGTGCAGCCTATTTCATCCCCCTCAAATAGTTCGATTCGATTATCCTCTTCTTTCTAGCCTTCCTCATCGCCAAAGTCAGCGCTTTCCGTGCCTCTTGGGCCTCCATAGTCTCCTGCGGTCCCATTCCAGCGGGCAGATCAATTGATTGCTCCTCCAGTGGGATCTGCACAACTTCGTTTGCGCCCTTAGCTTTCAAGGCTCGTGCGGCCTTAGCGGCAAGACGGCGCTGCTTCTTGAATTTGGCTATAGATTGATGATTAGTAGATGTACTTTACATAGCCCCATAGTGACTTTAAGGGAGATGCAATAGCTAAAAAGGTTCCAATGGGGGCATATGCCCAATAGCCTGCTTGATAGAACGAAGGGCACAAACAAGTGCAGAAGTTGCAATTCCGTAGCACAGATCAGGGATGTTGATATTTATAGACTTACCATAGGCATCCCCAACCGCTATGTCTGTATCGGCGCCTTTCTTTCCCGAATCCAGCAGTCCCCAGAGCCATTCTGGATAGTCCTTGTCCTCCTTCGCCAACGGCGCCTCCTGACCCTTGATGTAGCCTAGCCCCCTCAATGGTGTACCAGCCGCTACACTACTATTCCTTGGTGCACTTCCAGATGCTTTCGAACTCTCATTGGGCGGTATGCCGGGTGTCTTCGAGGGGGAGGGGGTGAAAGGCGTAGAAAAAGGTTGCGCGGCGGAGGTTGACTTTACGGATGGTGGTTCGTTGGGGTGAGCACGGACAGTGGATGTAGAGAGCCCACGCAAAGATGGAGGAGGGAGGATGCGGTGGGATAGAAGTCGAGTGCAGCGTTGGCAGATCATTGTGAGTTGTTGTACGTTGATGGGAAGAAACATTTGGGCGAAGCTCTAAAAATTCTTGGCGTCAAAGTACTAAGTAACGAAAGTACCTTAGCGCCGCAATAGCTTCTTGGCACTGAAAGAATATGAATTTCTAGCACCTTACAACTACCAATGACAAAGGAGAAAAGCGGTAAGAAGTCTCTCGGCTCTGCTCAGATTTTCCCTTGCTGGTACATTTGTCTATTCTTGACTTCAGACTTGCGAACTAAGTAGTCCGTCATGATCGTACGCTCTGAATCATGAATTTAACAAATCCCAGCGAGTATAAGAGAGCAAAGTCACTCAAACGAGGGCTACAGTAGGGAGGGGAGAAGTCCACAAAGAGGCTTTGGTTGGAAGAATCATACATTTTGATCTATACTGAGTGTTCTAAACACAGGCGGACTCGCTTAACAACCTTGGCGGCCCGACAGGCAAAGGAGATGACAAAAGGATACAATTCACACTGTCTCTATATCCACCAACTCATATCGAGCGATCAAACCTATGCAGTTGCGGCATCTCCTGTCCACGTTTCAACATGAGAGTAATTCCTCGCCACAGCCCCACCAGCAGTCATCAAATGATGAGTCTCAAAATCGTAGCAGTCAACCTTGTCACTTTTCCTTTCACAGAGCGGATAGTGCTCCTTGAGTGCCATGTCGCAGAACATGTTCTCCACAAGACTCACGAAATCCGGTCCATGAGAAAGATCATCCTCGCAGAGCTTAATAGCGCTATGGTGGCTCATGTGGCTAGCTATGAGGTGTGCGAACGCCGAGGAGCCTGAACGTCTGACTCTGGTGTTATGGGAAGGAAGCTCATTGTCGGCGGTAGTGTCAGGGAGGCTTCGAGCGCCATTATCGCCTTTGGTTGCCATCTGAGGATTCCAGAGTACCTTACCATCGGGATCCCAGGTTTTATCGAAGGTGGTCTTAAACATGATAGCATCGGAGGAGCAGTAGAAGTCCACATCGTGATTGTATTTCTCGGTTACATTGTTGTAAGCGATCATGTTGATCTGCATAGCAACTGGGACTTCTGGGCCGCCACTGTGATTTTCATCCAGCCACGTGCAATCGGGCGAATGGTCGGTATCACCCATGATGATGTTGGAATGGTACCAAGGCCGCCCACAAGCGCGGCCAGTATCGCCTAGCCACCCGAGTTGACGACCATCAGCCCATTGCTGAGTGATGAAGGCGATGCAAATCGCATCCTTGCGACCGAGCAGCTGCAGAAAAGGCGCCTGCTGCCCGTTCGCGTAGTACCTGTCTTGTTCGACCAAGATGTCGATGAAACTGCCGGAAGGAATGTACATATCATTATGGCATCGCGCATAGCCAATGTACTGATAGTCTTTATTCCAAGCGGAGACGCACGGGGCTGTGCCGTCAGCCTGGGTGGGTCCTGTATAGTGGGAGTTCGGGAGACCGCCATTTAGGGCTACTGCGATACGGAGGTATGAGTCCCCAACTTCGTTGCCGCCACTTTGTACGTTTAATGGATTAGGCATCTCGGAGGTATGGAATCCGGTGAAAGTGATGGCGCCGGCGATGACTGAAATGACGGTGGTGACTAGACCCAGCATGTTGGCGGTATCAAAATAAATGGTTGTGAGGTTGTGGGCTCGGTGTAGTAAGCGTTGATGCCTTGCGTTGATAGCGATGTGTGGGAGTCGTTGGAGTTGGTGGATGGTAGATGGTTGGAATGAGCAGACGAGAAGTGCGAGAATTCTCTCCTAAAGTACCCTGTCGCAGGAATTTCACATGGAGCATGCACTCGAGATTTCTTGCATGTGATTTACAATGCTAGACGCAAAGTCAGAGCCGAAGTACTCAAAGGGTGGTAATACATCAGAATCACATGGATTTGACAAAAAGGCAGATACATTGATAGTCAACGCCGGTACCTAGAGGGTTGCTTCACCGTGATTCACACGTTACTTATGGCTTTTGGTGTCCTCTAAAGAACTGTACGGTTCTAGAAGTAGCGTTTTGCGAGAGCTGCCATGATGTCTTGCATAGATGCATTCCTCTTTGTTATAGTTATTGTATAGAAAGACACAGATGAGCGCATTACAATCGTGAAAATTTTCGAGCTGGTCGTTAGTAGGTTGCGTACGTTACTTAATATCTTGCCCATTGAAGCTTTCGGCTAGAATTCTCAATGAGTAATTCTCTCTATCCAGCGCTTAAGGTCTCCACTTTGAGCCTTTATCTGCACATGTGAAAGCCTTAGTAGATACAGTAGCTCCATCTACATGGTTATTTTAGCAAGAAGGCCATTGATGATAGGTTCACGTTCTAGTCAGTGCATATTCTACAGCGGGCCGATGACGAAAGCATTCGCTCAGGACTGGCGCTACCGGAAATAGTCGCCTTCAAGGCTATACATTGACCGTGTCATGATATCGTACTTATAAGACTATATGCGGGTGTGACCCCAAAGACTGGCGTATATTAGGGTCAGCATCAAAGCATTGAAACTGGTTGAAACGATAGCAGTAGACGTACAACTGCCAACAGAGCCATCGACTGAAAGAGACCTCACGTCTCCGTAACCATTGCGCGTTGTGGATGACACTAAGCGTCTCCAACGTCTCTGAACTCAATGAGCCTGAGCCGTAAGTAAGCTCGCGGTGACATCATCACCTAGTGGAATGGCATCTTGCCATGTAACACGAGGGCGAATGGATGTGCGACAGCTCCTCTGTCGAGTTCCGCACCCTCAACATATTCCGGAGGATCTGGCATAGATAAAACTCTGCGCCATCCACACAGTGACCGAAATTTCCAGAAACTATTGAACCGTGAACACTGAATACTGAAGCAGTCTATTAGTCGGTCAGTGCTGTAGAACCAGAGTAACATGATGCCAGCCTTAATTTTCTGTGGAAAATTGTACACTCGGCCGTTAAAAATTCAAACAATCATGATCTGTGGCAATTTGAAGCACATGCTCGATCGGTCAACGGGCGTTGGCTTCGTCTCAGTGAGGCAGGTGAATCAGATGAAAGCGAGCCATGTTAGCTGGATATGGTTATATTGGGAAACCTTGAAATATCCAAAACACGGGAATATTCTTGTCATCAAGCTACACGTTGAGCATTGAGAACTATAGTCTTTGTTGTACATCTTCGTGTTAAATAAACTGCTCGATTTCTGGGTAACTCTCCTGCGCAAAGCGCACCAGCCGCCTTGACTTATGTTACTCATAGACCGATACTGCTCTTATGGTGCAGCGCATAGAGAAGTGTTTCAAGTTGCGAAGATCTGAGCAAAAGTGTTGTTTGAGATGATTGGCAAGCCATGCAACAGCGAGATAGTTTGAGTGAGGATGACATGAGCAATGTGAATTGCATATGAATCGTGCACAAGGACGTCGTGGCAGACATCATTATAAATCTAAGCGAATCTGACCTTTTCAAAGCCAAGGCGAACTCAAAAGCTCGCTATGCCATAGGCACTAGCTAATGGTGTGGGCTCTAGTGGCGATAGCCGCCCAACCGTGAATAAAAGATTCCGACGAAAAAGCGAAGCAAAGATTTCGAACCCAACCAGGTAAGTGTAATCACTACGGTTATGCGTAGTTCAGAGAGCCACCAAACATAGTATGGAACATGCAGGTGCATATGGGGTGACAGGGTGTTCCGATTTGCGCGAACGAGTTGTGGTACCAGCAACAAGATGTCCAGCCTCTTCTGTATCCTGCCGCATTTATGACATGGAAACGTGTTTCAGGGCAGCGATTGTGTGGGGAACATTTATTAGCGAGTATAGTTGCCGGATGTTGCTGGCCATTGCTAAGCTGTTCGACTGTGTGGTGGATGAGGGAATGTCGAGCGTCTCTGAGGTTCCACTCTAGAAACGCTGCCCTCGAGACCCGAAGCCTGCGATCTGCCTCCCATTTCAGTATCGACACGTCGAGGCGAGGCTGGTAGATGACTGGTATCTTCGTCCAAGTCTTGTAGAGCACCGCTCATCTCAAAGCTCTGACCAATATGTGAGGCGGGAGTCGCAGTCCCTCGACTGTTAATCAGGCTACTTTTGGAGGTCCCGCCAATGGAAAGATCCTCTTTGGCCATCTCAACCTTGACGTCTATCCCTCAATCAGTTGTGTTCACTGAGAACCACGATATATGTACTTGCCTTCGTATGCCTCTCTAGCGACAAAAAGCGTAGAGCCCAAAACAAGGATAGGGACTATCTGCCCAAACGTCATTGCGTTTTCGTTTCCATCCATTTCCGTTCGAGGTACATTTCTGTCTTTCAACACACTTGCTAAGCCCAAGCCAAACCAAGCAAGGCAGAACAGCCAATTGAACCATCGCGAGACGTTGAAAGTTGCCACCAGAATATATACACAGGCCCATCCGCTATACAATCCCTCAACAGAGGCTATAAGGGCTGAATAAAAAGCTCGTTTACATTTCATCGTGCGGGGCGACTCAGTGGTTAGAGAAGGCCTTTCATTCCTGAGACTTTTGACGGTTATTTGCATAGCTTCTCTTGGTTTAGTGTAGAGCCATTGTGTACAGAGTTCTGATGGTCCTTGATAGAGTAGCAGTATGCTTGGAGGATAGCTGATAATAATGAAGACGAGGTTAGCATACATCCCACGTGCGGGTCCTCCGCCAATAGCCGCTAGAGCGAAATCGTCAAATACGCATTGCGCATCGTATGGCCAACTTAAGTACCAACCCTGGTAGCCTTACAAGATCGTGGAGGCAACAAGAAAGATGGCCACGCTTGCCATCAGAAGTGCCCGCCAATTCCGAAGGACTGGCCTGTCGCGCAGATATCGCCAGAGGGCTGCGAGCGTGATCAGGTGAACATTGGAAGCGAACCATGCTAGGTCACTCACAAGGGCAAAGTGGTAGACTGATATCGAGCAGTGGGTCCAAAATCCTGCGATGAGCACGGCGAGACCGGTGAGGAGCAGCTGATCACTGAGATTGAGAATGACCTTCTCGATGACTCGCGCACTAAAATCCTACCTTTTAGTCGTCTTCCTTGATGAGTGAGGCATACCGTCTTTGAGTCTCTTCAGACGACGAGCTGCTGAAGTGGGCTCCATGAGGAATTCTATGAAGAGCGGACACAGTTCAGGAACCCAAAAGTCAACGATGTTCTCATCGGGAGTCAGCGACAGGGTTAGACATAGGTGTACTAATGCTAGCAGTAGAGCGAGAGCACTGCTCGCAATGAAAAAAGTAAGTATCTGCAGGAACGATATGATTAGATTGTGTCTAATGTGGAAAGCAGTATCTGGGAAAGCAGAAGCAGATTGACGAGCTTACACCAGGACCAGCTACATCAGGATCTGCGTGGTATATTTGGTCCTCCCTAACTTGCCACGCCGTACAATTGTTACTGCAACCCATGTCCGCCAGAAGAATCGAGATGTTTTCCGCAACGTTATGGGCTGTAGAAGTACCAACTCCAAAGAAGCAGAAGCGCAGGGCAGAAGGTCCATTTCCAGAATCAAAGGCATAGCCTGCATTTGTAGACTTGCCCCGCCGGGTGGCTTAAGCAGCTGGTGTGACTGATTGCAGGCTTGCAGAAGTTGCAGTGACCTGTCGCCTCGGCTAACCTTGCTGCCAGACTCTTGGCGGCTTGAGCAAATAAGATTGTTCAAGGGTTCGCTTCGCTGCCCTAAAGGGCCAGTCCGGCATGTCCAGATAGGTAAAGTAGGTAATTTAGCACGTTTACCTAGGTAGGTAGAAAAATACGAAACCACTACACCATTGTACCAGCGCCATTAGGAATCGAACCTAATACAATTAAGTATCAATTGCAAATAGGTACTCCGTAAGGTACTGTAGCTCCAATAGCAGGCACATAGACGTAGCGCCTTGGCGTAATTAACGCAACCATTAACTCCGCCTACAACCCCGAGAAGAGCCTCAAAAATCATCGCACGACAGATTTATCGACTTGTAACTTGTATCTTCGATTCACCTACAGAGAACCGTCTCCCTGCGAAGTTCCTTCAGCAGTCACAATGTCCTCAACAGCGCTTGCGCCTACATTAACGAGTATGCCCAGTCCCCATCGTCCTTCCCCAAGCACCAACGCCCTGGTCATCCACCACAACGAGCATGCCAGAGTCTTACAGCTAACCTCACCTACCCACTCTAGCACCCACTACAGCAGCAAACATGTCCAACGACCTCAAACCACCCGGGCAAGCCGCCGCAGCCGTCAAGGTACTTTGAATCCATCCCTTCCCCCTCGATCCCCACCTCGACTCCTACTTTTGTAGTGCCAGGACCTCGCACCAGCCAAGCAGCTGCCGACAAATGCTAATATACTTCTCACAGCCATGCTGCGTATGCAAAGACGAAAAAGCCTCCCGAGACGAATGCATGCTTTTCAGCAACGCCGAGAATCCGCAAGAAGCGTGCCAGTCGACAGTGGAGAAGTACAGGAATTGTATGAAGGGCTTTGGATTCAACATCAATTGAGCGGGATGGGCAGAGAGGGAGTGATGGATGTCGCTGTTCATGGCATGTTTGGTGGTTGTAGGACTAGGATGATGACGCATTAGAATGGAGTTGCATTGCTGGGAAGGTTCCTGCGGCATCTACATGGGAAAAGGGAGACATGAAACTCCACTCGAGTTACATATTTGGGGAATGTGTATGATACAAAATCCGGAGGAAACGCCTATGTTGGAGAGACATGGGTATCTGAAAAGTGATTTTTCACCCAATGCAATCGCTTACGACTTCTTCTGCCTTTTGCCGCTCTTCGCTTCTCTCGGTGGCGTCGCTCTTGTTCCCTTACCAGGTGGCAGGAATGGTTCTTTCTTATCCCCTTTTTTTTCGAGTTTAGCGTCCATCTGTGCTCGGAAGCCCAAATGTTGATCCATCACGCCACTTCGCAAAATCAACTGCCACGTGCACCAGAGATAGCAAACGCCAAATCCTGCAAATCCAATGAGTACGTTGATAACGACCCACAAGTCAGGTTTTCCCTTCGGAGTTTCCACGAATGCCTCAAGCAGATGCCAAATTGCCATGGCAGCGTAGATGGTCAAATGCAGAGTCTGTGTCGAAAGGCGTATCCCACTCTTGATAGCCTGTTTCCCAATATAGAGGTCTAGGCTCGTCGGCGGGAGTCCCATCAAGTATGCCCACAGCAATGAGAGCACATAGTACGGCACCCTTAATTCATCTCTTTTCAGCAATGGGAACAAGGTCCATACTCCTAACATGTTCGCCAGACCAATCCACGCCCTCATTTCAACGCCCAAGCCACCATCGCCCGCAAGCAGAATCGTCATAGGTAATAAAGGCAACAGATCGCTTTTCTCATGGACTTGGAAGCTGCATAGGAAGAAACCCCATGCACTACTCGCTAGTGCCCACGGTAACAAATCCTTCCGTGGGAAGAGCGAAATGATCATGCAGGCAGGTAATATTGACATTATAGTTGCAAAGAGCGAAACACGTTGCAGTAGCGGGATCGGGTAGGTGTGAAGTTTGTGGATGGTGTGAATGGCGCACCACATATTGGCGACTTTGTCTTCAAAGAGGCCGCGGGCGAAGGGAAATATCCGATGAACGATTTGGCTTAATTGAAGGAGGATGGTATATAGCATTGATCGTTCCTCGATGTAAGGTAGGGTGAGAGCGAACAGAGGGTTGACCTGGCGATTGCTAGTAGAAAGGGGTGGGGATATTCCATGGTGTATATCGTAGAGAGCACCAAGCTCCAGAGGAACGAAAATGAAGGCGAACGACAGCAGAGTAGTCAATGCTATGCCTACGAACCGACCAACGTGTAGCTTTGGCAGGAGGCAGACTCCCAAAAGATAGGCGAAAACTGCTGGTGCAAAGTACAGAGCCATCTGCTTATAGCACAGAGCCGCGACGAAGAATGTGCAGGCCCAGATGGGATGGTCTGAGAGCATGCATGACAAGCTGGCTAGCACCAAGCCTAACATGACAGTGTTATACTGGAAGTGGCCATGATCAATGAGGATCGTGGCAGGCTGCATCAGTATAGCCACAAGAGCTATCGAACTCTCCCACTTGCTGACGCCTCGTAGCCGAGCCAGCCTGCGACTCAGTATAATAGTAGCGGGTATGTATGTGATGTATTCGGAGACGATGACAGTGGCGCGCATGTACACTTTGAGCAGTGGCTGTTCCATTCCTCGAGATGAATCCAAGGCAAACCACGAGGGATTGATCAATGACCCACTGGCATTCGACTTAGCGCTTGGCATTCAATAGGATTGGACGCCTCACATTTTTCCAACGAGCCAGCTGTGGTATGCTGTCAAAGGTGGGTAGTCCAAGCCCCAGTAGTCGAGATCGTAGAAATACCATTGTGATATTGGCAGGTGTGTCGTAATCTCCATCCAGTGTCTTTGAGCCTCGTAATCGCCATGCATTGGGGGAGTCCGAAAGCCTGAACAGCATCAGCGGGAGGATTGGCGATTCAATCGCGCAACGTACCCGAGTAACCCCACAAGCCCACACACCATCTAAAGAGCCCAACGATCATGAGCACCAATGGTAGGATTACCCATTGCGAAGTATGCTTTCTTGCTGGCCAGAGAAACGCTACTAAGGGGAACGCTGGACTTTGAGCGGCAGCTTTAGAGTCTGACAGTGCAATCTCATTGCCAGAGGTCGCTGGTTGAGAGGCTTCTTTCCTCTTCTTCCGCGGCTTATGAGGCGTACCAAGGACAGCCATATCGAAATCTACTGCCGCTCAGACGGAGTGTGGTCTGCACCACGGCAATATGTACGTAGATACAATTGATTCGGCCAAGGGCGCGTTCGAGATCGCGCGATGATAAGCCGGGTGCTAGCGCGCTCGGCTGCATTAGCGCAACACTAAGGAGCTTCCCCGCCTCGGCCACGAAATTTTCTTGACGAATTTTCAAATCTCTTCCACCTTCAACTCTTTACACTACTACCACTACTTTTTCATCTTGAGGGAGAGCACTTTTGAAATATCCATTCACAGACATTCAGATTGCTGCACTTCATTCGAGGGAGCAATCAGTGGACTCAGAGGGTACTTCTTGACTGTGACCGAGGGCTGATCCGAGGGCTCTGAGGGCATATCGATTCCCATCGGTACTGTGGGCTTGAGCATACACATACAAAGATACTAAGGCAACTGTATCCTGCACTTGTCCTGAGGGATTCTACTGTGGGCTTTTGAGCATTCAGAGGGGTCGCCGCACACAGGGAAATCAGCATTCAGGTTTTCATAGGAGGGATCGTTGTACACCGAGGGATTATTGCAATCAACATCAGCCAGATTATACGTAGGTGTTCCGAACCCGCTGTTCTTTTCGTCACAACCTTACAGATTGTCTTCCCTTTCCTGCAAATTCTAAGTACTGAATATGCCTTCGCTCGCAGATACAGAAAACTCGCCATAATGGGGAAGACAAAGTCAGCAGTGGCTGCCAAGGCCGGCAAAGACGCACAGGTCAAATTGATCTCATCCGTCAAAGAAGGCGCCGTCACTAAACCATCCCAGACTCCTAAAGCCAAGAGCAAGGAGATGGCGAAGCAGGTGGCGGTCAAGTCCGACAATGCCGACAAAAAGACCAAAAAGGGGAAGAAAGAGCCTACACCGGTATCGAGTAGTGGAAGCGAAAGTGAAGACGAGGGGGAGAGCAGTGCAAGCTCTGCCAGCAGCGATGAGGAGGCAGCTCCCGTCCCAACCAAAGCCGCCAAGACCAATGGTGTCAAGGCTAACGATCACAAGACTAACGGTGCTGCCAAAGTAGCGGCCAAAGCTGACGCCGAGAGCTCAGAATCTTCCGAGTCTTCTGACGACGAGGACGAGCCAACCGCGCCCGAGGCAAAGGCCGTCGCAGGCGCAAAACATGAATCTGACAGCGATGACGGTACCAGCGAGGGCACTAGTGAAGGAAGCAGCGAGGAAGAGGGTGATGATGACGAAGCACCCAAAGTGCCTGCTCCTGTCGATGCCAAAGATTTGAATGGCAAGCTCGCAAAGGTTGCATCCAACGATGTGCGTATCACCACTGTTTGTCCATGTTCAAGCTTGAGACGCATCATGTACTGAACTTCACAGGCCTCTGACGACGAGTCCGATGGCGATGATAGCTCATCTGGTACATCTGAATCCTCATCGGATGATGAGGAGAGCGGAGAGGAGGCTCCAGCTCCCAAAAAGCGCAAGGCGGAGGCTGAAGCCACACCCGTCTCAAAGAGAGCGAAGACCGACCCTGGAAATGATGACGAGGCAAAGAAGAACCTATTCATTGGTCATCTTTCATACAATGTCGACGAAGAATGGCTCACACGTGAGTTTGAGAAATTCGGAGAATTGACTCGTGTCAAAGTTGTGACCGATCGCGAGAGTGGGCAGTCTCGAGGGTAAGCAATGCAACGGCCGCTTTCACTGCGCAACCTCTCTAACATCACCCCAGATTCGGTTACGTGGAGTTCGCCAACCCCGCCGATGGTGTCAAAGCCCAATCAGAGATGCATGAAGTGGAGATTGATGGTCGCGGAATCAATGTTGATTTCTCCAAGCCCAAGGACGCAGCCACGCCTCGTCAAGACCGCCAAAAGTCATACGGCGACTCCATCAGCGCCGTAAGTGACACCATCTTCGTTGCAAATCTTCCATTCGACGTCAGCGAAGACGCCGTGGGTGAAGAATTCGGCAAGCACGGCAATGTCCTCGGTGTTCGTCTTCCCACCGATATGAACACAGGTGCCCCCAAAGGTTTCGGGTACGTGCAATTTGCATCTGTTGAGGAAGCACAGGAGGTGTTTGGCAAGATGACTGGCGCTACGATTATGGGCCGTCCGATTCGTCTCGACTACTCAACTCCCCGTCCACCGCGCAATGATGACTCTCCTCGTGGACGTGGAGGCCGTGGTGGCTTCGGTGACCGTGGCGGACGTGGTGGCGGACGTGGCCGTGGCAGTTTCGATCGTGGTGGACGTGGTGGAGGCCGTGGAGGCTTTGACCGTGGCCGTGGCGGTCGTGGGGGCTCGACTAATCGTGGAGGGGTTGGCGAGTTTAAAGGCAAGAAGATCAACTTCAACGAGTAGAGGTCTGGTAAGTGTTCCTGATCACAGTGCTTGATGATCCTTTAGGGTTGTCAGGCGTGCCGTGTTCGTTTCCTTTGTCATGCGACGGTCTTGCAAAAGTGGTTTTTCCATATGCTCAGAAGCGATAGCTTGCTATCTGTACAGTGCCTTTGTGTACTCAATAATATGCTCCGGATTAGCTAGAGTAGTACAGATGTGGAGGCAAAGTTGTGGTATTAGTATATGCTTAGGGCGTAACGGCTAGGGATGCTCAGATCGAATAGAAGAACACAGTCTCAACAGGCATCCCCAATTGCTTGTTGAAGTATCCGACCGCTTCAGACTGATCACAAGACAGATATTGGACGCGGTCTTCTACTTATGCATGCTCGGGCTGCCATTTTGGACAGGAATTACTCTGAGCCGCGGCGTCAGTATACCGAGCTTGACGGACCTAATACACTCTTCTCTTCTCCGCCACCGCTTCAACATTCACTACAATACAGTCCAGTGAAACAGGGTTCTTCATTAACAATCATCAAACGTCTGCGTGCTGTTCCATACTTAAGCGGTCTTTCATTCCAGAACGGAAAATTCAACATGCTCGCCATCGCCATCACAGCGATGCTGATTCCTTTGCTCTTGTACGCCTTACCGGCCAATGGACCAGATCATTCGGCAGACATGTGGGAGGAACTTTCTCTCACTTCTTAGTCCTGGCACTTCTATGATCTCCGTGCTGATCCACATGCAGATATGCATTTTCCAGTAGCTCTCGGTATCCGGACGAAGAGAGCGAGGAATTGAATACGGAGATGAAGTGGACAATTGCGAATTTGATGATAATTGTGGGATCGGTGGTGTGTGCATAGATGAGCCGCATCACAAGCGTTTTGCAGTTCGCTGAATAAGATGATGTTTTCAAAGGAATGGCACAAAAAAGACATGAGTTCAGACATATGTCATTTGGATCCCCTTTAGACTGTTCAATGTTATTCCCAGACCAGGGGAACAATTCGATCCAGAATTACCCTATCGGGACATAGCCCAGCCCAGCCATAGCCGGCGCTGGGTTCAGGTGACAGCGCAGCGATTCAGGGTCCTTTGGCGTCATGAGCTTGTCGATCATCAACCACCACCTCAGCTCCTGTATGACCTTACCATCTGCTCCAACCCAGCTTGCTCTACTTTGATAAACAGTTATATCCTTGTAGCTGTGAAAGCTATAGCGACATCATCGGTGATGTCAATGGGCTACCTTCAATGATCTCAACAGCAACAAAGGGCGGTCTGTGAGAGCGGGCCCCCTCCACCCCACGTGTTCAACAACGCATTCAAGGAACGACCTCAGTAGGCCTGTAAAGCCAGCACAGCGCAGAAGGCGTCCGCTAGTTTTGTAACGCCCGGCAAAAACAAAAGATGCCAACCGTGCAGCCTTCACTCAATCATACCGCTCGGCCACGGGAAGGCCTAAGTCCTCGCGCAATAGATCACATGGAACAACCCACTCGCATATCTCGATCATTATCAGGTATCAGTAGGTTGAGATCAGATGGTACGCTCCCCTCCAGCAGAGCTTTTGCAGCGATCGATCGATCTCATCTCCTTCCCCTTGCATTGAAGGGCGCATTTAGCAATTACCCTAAGCCATGTCTACTATATACTCATTCGATCATTACTCAGAATCTTGGATCGAAGTATCCTCCCAGCCCTCTTCGTCCTCTCTGTCCTCAGCCGCAGCAGACGATACAAATGCCAACGGTCTTCGTCTACAGCTGGATCTACATGGCCGCAGAAGGCGACGGCTAGTTCGAAATACTCCTCTACCGCCAGGTGCCCCAGTACGCAGTCTAAGTGCTGCCGGTAGTAGCCAAGAAGAGTACGAAGAAAGCGAAAGCGAGTCCGATCGAATCATGACCAGCTCTAACGAAGGACTTGAACACAACACATCAGAAGGCATAAGCCCAGCTGCCCCACCGTCAATAGCGTCAGAAGAGACATCGTCTAACAATGCTGAAGAGGAGGATGGCGATGACGACGATGAGAACTCCACCGCGCTTGGCGTCTTGACCAACGAGCCAGTCTTCACCCCTCAACCCAATGCCTTCTCTCATCCACCCCAGTCTTATACCTCCCGTCATGCCCGGTCAGTCGAAACACGCACATCATATTTCCCAGCACAACGTACGTCACCACACCGAAGACCAGCCCACTCATATCAAAGTCGAGCTAGGACAAGTCATACGCCTTACAACATGATAGCACCTTCCCACACCGCCGATCATGATGCTGCCCTGCGGGCCAGTCTCTCTACACTCCTGTCGTGTGCTGCGGCTGCAAGAGGCCTGCCTAAGCGCGACGGCTCATCCTCGCACAAGGAGAGGACCGGTACTTCGAATCGCGTGGAACCTACGACCCTACGTCTTGTTCCTGAATCCGCTATGGCAGGCGATGCATCGCCACCATCCCTCCCGCCTCGCCCTTCAGTGCGCCGCCGCAACTCAGCGACGTCAACCTCCAGCAACGAGAAGGGCAAGCGAAAAGCCTCTACCTCAAAAGACCGCAATAGAGACACACGCAACAAGAAACGGCGCGCCAATAGCCCTAGTCGAGACACTTATACGTCTCAAATATCGCCTACATTAATGACATGGGTTGTGAGTGCTGGTGTGGTAGTATTATTCAGCGCTATCAGCTTCTCGGCTGGCTATGCAATCGGCAGGGAGGTTGGAAGGGTAGAGACGGGCACAATGAACGCCAAGGATGGGATAGTCTGCGGAAAGGAAGTGGGTAGGGGCTTACGGAAGCTGAGATGGGGTGGGAGTAGTGTGAGCGTTGTGAGGATCTAGAGCCTTGTGCATGAACAATATGATGTGACGAGGCTTTGGAAGGAATGAGACAATGAAGCGTGGTATAAGGCTCAATTTTGGGTGGCCTACTGCTGGCGTTCGTGTTGGCATGGCCATGATTCTTTGGGATGATGGAAGATTTCTACTCACATCAATACTTACATATCCAATAAAATTTCAATCTCCTTCCTATCTCCCCAAGCACTATGATTTATTTCAGAAGATCTCATACCGACCATGGCCATTTTGAGCTGAATGCCCTACCGGCCTAGGTAAGACATGACGTCAACATCGCTGAGGCCCGACTTCATGTCAAAGCCATGAACGCTTCCACTACCCAATCCTCTACGAGGCCGTTCATGCAACATCACTAACTATCATAGCTATCAAGTCTGCCCCTAGCCTTGTCATGATGGCAATTCTTGAGCGTACTCAACTACAAGATATTCCTGTTACGTCTGGGTTTATCACTTCTGGACAGAATATCTTTCAAACAAATCTCAACGCCCATTCCAAGCACTTTAGGCTTCGACGCGGTCTATCCAATCATTCTTGAGACACGACCTTCTCCAGCGTCTGAATATCATGGCCCATGCTTCTCCCCCAAGCATACTCGTTCCAACCCTGAAAGTCTCCATCGACCGCGGAGGGAACCACCATTATGTCATCATCGTCGACCAAATCCTTAACGAAAGCGCTTCTGCCATGACAACTCAGCAGCAGCTTCATGTTCATATTTTTGCAATCCTTCATGATTTTGAGCAGCTCAAGGATCACCCTCCGGAAATCTGCACGCCTAGTTGCACGCTCATAAAATGTGATGCCATCAATAACCAAAAAGAAGAAAGTCATGCTTGGTAGTTGCTTAAGCAGACCACGAAACAGCTTGGAAAGGCTATCAAGGTCATTCTTGCCCAGCAACAATAGGTCATTCTGCTCAAGGAACGTTAAATCCCAAGCCTGGTCGCACAGTAGAAGCTGTCCAATAAAGAGCTCCATCATAGCAACTGCGTCGTCCGCAATGCCATTTCTAGGTGTCGTATGTAGTGAACAGAAGAAGTGTGAGGTAATGACTGGCTCCAAGCTGTTGAGAGTGTCCAAGAGCTTGGCGGACAGGCATGTTATTGGAGAAAAGGTCTCATTGCCGCCACTATTACCGTTGAGTAGAAGCACTCTAGACGTTGAAGAGCGCAGCCATGCTTGGAATTTTTGCGATTTCATCGTCCATTTGATTCTGTCCTGGTCGATAAGGCTGAGCAACTTAATCTTGCTGAGGCAGAGATGAAGATCTTGGTAAGGCACATCTGGAAGTACGCCGAGTATTGATAGCAGTTCCTCTTTGCCTATAACTGGTAATCTGTGAGCACGTTCTCGTGCTATATGGCCACTTCACATTACTCACCCTCTGCACGCTTCTGGAGCTCGCTAGATGTGAGAGACCCTTGCGACGCTAGGAAGGGAAGTTTCTTCGTGCCTAGATGGCCGTTATCATGACGTCGCTATGTCTGAACATAGAGTTGGTACCTCCGAGTAGTCCTTGATCAACGTAGGGGTTGCTCAACAGATGGCTGAACATGCTATTGACCACATATGACTCAAAGCGGTTCATCAAGTCTTGAGGTAATGTTTCTTGTCCCCTCAAGACTTGCCCCAGAATCTGCCGAGTATTCGCTTGTTCGTCCTGTAAGTCTTTCAATCTATACTGGGAACAGATACTTGCTTCAAGGTCTATCTTGACAGTCAAATCCCTAATGCCATCTAGACTATCCAGGAGTTTCTGCTTGTAAGTAGGACCTTGGCCAATACCTTTGACTATTTTCTCTAGGACAAAGTCAGCTTGTTATCAAACATTAAAGGTAAATGTTCATCCATTACTGAAAGTTCCTTCCGCTAAATAGTTCATGGTATGGCGAAGAGCGACCAGTACCGCGCTGCACAGTTGCGCAGTCCTCTTAGCTAGCGCTTGCGGTTTCTGATCCTCGTAGAGTCTTCGATATCTGGCTGCGTGTGCTATCCAGTCTGGAATATCTGCCAGCGCCTTGAAAACTGCAACCCGGACCTCGTTCGCTCGTTTGGCGGCCTGTGGTCCTCAGTATGGTGGTTAGGCTTTCTAAACCTTCGAACCTACCCCAACAATCATTTTGAAGACGCCGCACACCACAGCACCGTAATCTCCACCTGGTAGAAGGCTGAGCCAAGTTTCAAATGCGGGGATGTTCTCGACAATCTTGAAGCACCAGGATTTTGCAGACTGGCTTTCATTGTCAGGACCTTGTGCTTTGATTGCTGAGGCAATCTCTTCCTGAACCGTTGTCCAGGTACATTCGTGCTCGTCGCTGCTGATAGGATAGAAGACCTCTTGATGGGATTTTTGCGGAAAATGCGAAATCGCTTCTCTGAGCTGCTGCAGCTCTTTTCTTGTATCCACAAACAACGCATCCTCCTGACTTTACGAGCGATAAGTGAGTTTGTGAATGACAGTGGGTAGCAACTTCAAAGGTGGAGATTAACTTCGATATGTCCTGCTTCCGTTCTGGACTAACAAATCTGTCGATCTCCGCTACGTATTGCAAGGGTGGGCTCGCAATTGCAGGGCTTAGATCACCTTCCATGCGATCGTTCATGTAAGTCGCAGGTAAATTCGATGGTACCTTTCCGCGAAGGCCTCTCAATGATTGCAATAAATTCGTGTGCGACATCGTTCTTGCAACTGTGAATCTAATGACTGGGGTAATCTTCCGAATTCTTCAAGCACGTAGGCATAAGAATGGGGGATCTAAAGTGCGTCCCGATACCGAGCTGCCTGAGACGGCAACCATAAGTCCGTGGGGCGATGCATTGGTTGGGAAAATTGGACAATAGCGCCCACATTTTTAGGCAGTAGGGATATCCCACCAACGGCAGAAGCCGGTTATGCAACGAGCCTTTAGGGATTTGTCAGTCGAACACGCAATCCTGTATTAAGAACGGATGAAATAGGGGGAAGAGGCTAACGAACGTAGATCTATTGCCTCGTTAGCTAAGCCTAAGCTGCAAGGTAATCAACCAGCCGCAGATTATAGCGTATTAAGAGTCGGAGCAATAAAATAACCCACACTATCTATGTTCTAGACCGAGTTCAGCTGCTAGAGAGTGTGTGTGTATGGGTGTAAGATTGGGAAGACATCCTGGTTCAGACTATGCGCTTCCAATCCAGAAAGCTGCCCTATTCCAGACCGTTGGCCTTCTTGGAAATGATTCGGGCGTACTGGGGTCCGATGGCTGACTCAAGGGCTGTTTGTAGGATGCGAAACACGATGAAGATAGCTCAGCCTTGGTCACCGCTTATCTCGGTTACCGTAGATAGAGGCTTACTGTCCCCTCGTATGAATTGCTAGCATTCGAGATTGGAACGAGTAGTTGCGGTTCCCCACTGCCATTACCATCGTTCCTCATACAAGTGTTCCGGTCCTTTTCTGAAGCATAAGCGTCTGTCCTGGTCCAAGCAGCCACGAATTGTGTTCGCGGCTCTAGTCGTGACTTCGAATAGCCGTATATGGCTTCCGTTACCGAGAACCCGACGTCTACTGGCAATGCCAGCACCAGAACGAACCATCAGAACTTGGCAACGTCAAAGGTGCTACACCATGTGCCAAACAGCGATGAGCCTGGTGAAGACACGACTGGGAAAGATGGAGTGAATGCCGGAGAAAGTTCTCTGGAAGCAGTAACAGATCGTGAGTACGGAGCTCATATGAAAGCTAACCTGCTGATAAAGCTTCCAGGAGATGTTGAGAGCACCGCTAATGAAGAACAAAGAGTCGATGCTACCGAGAGTCAGGAAAAAGCCGCACGTACCATAGAGCAAGATCCCCATAATGGGCTATTAGGATCTAAAGAACCTCATGAAGCAATCGATGATACAGTCATCAGCGATAACGAAGATTCAGAGGAACTTAAGGAAGACGTAAGATTTAACGTCTTCTACAGATTGAAGACAGCTACTCTGAGGGATAGAGTCAAGAAAGCTCCGAAGCGAATGCTGCAAAACGTCGCATACTCTCAGCTTGTAGAGGACAGAATAAAAGACTTAGAGAAACGGGTTGGCAAGATCGAGGGCGAAGAAATAAGTCCCGATATAGCAGCTGAGGAGCCAGGCTCTGAAGCAAATGAAGGGGCAAAGGCGATCTTGGGCCTCAATGAGATAAGCTTCGAGGAACACAAGCCCAAGAAGGATGCTCCAGTGGACCAAACACGGTCAGAACGACGCAAACGTTTGGAGAAACATGAAAGGCAGAAGAGGGGCGCTGGGACTGGTCCTCCTTATCTGATTGATGTTGTGGTCAGCCCCACTATCAGCGACGATGTGTATAAGGATACGATGTCAAAGCGGAATCATCATCCTGGAGACTCTACGCGCTCTACGGATCTAATTCCCCACCCATCATCAACAGAAAGCGTCCAGTATCCGACTCCCGAACGGATACGTATCAACTCAACACTATTACTTGAGCTTTTGGAAAGAATCACTGACCAGAAGTTTACTCGAACAGAATTTGTCGAGGGTACTGAATTGAGATCTCAGGTCATACTACGGCCTTTCAAGCTGTTTGTGATATTCGAGCAAGAAATTAGGACACACGCAAACCAGTTGAGGGGGAAGTTCATGCCTAACGCTTCTGGCGCGGAGTCTCCGGACTCCGCGCTTGTTCACAACGCCATTTCCGAGGACTGTTCAAAGATGGCCACCGGAGCTACTTCATCTCCTGCACTATCTAAGGATCAGAAAGAACCGAAGAAGAGGATTATGACGGAACCAAAGAGTGTAGAGGAGGAAAAGCCTCACGAATCCAGGAGGTGTCTCGAAGAGCTCCAGGTCTTGATTGATCTTCTCGATACATACTTGAAGGCCACCTTCGACTTACGCGGCCAAATTGATAAAGGGGATCTTCACAGCATTTCTTTCTTCGACCTCTGGCATTTGTTCCGGCATGGACAAGAAATCACGTCAAGCGAAGGGCATACCCAGTTCTATAGGATTCTAGATATCACAGGAGGGAGAAGATTCCTTTGCACCAGAGAAGAAGCTGGCATGGAAGAACTGGATACCGCTCAAGAGAGAGCCAAAGACATAGTCACATTCAAGATAAGCTGCTTCTGTTACCAGTCGGATGGAAGACGTCTTCGCCCAGTCCAACATATCTTCCATATCCCAAAGTATGACCAGGTCCAGCGCATAACGTCACTCCCATACTACCCGGTTCAATTCTTGAGATCAGCAGAAGGCATGTATAATCGCGAGTATTTCGTTAGCCGTGGGAGACGCTTCATCGATCTGGCACACAACACCACCGACGTTGTCCACAAGAGATACGATGGACTGACCGTGGATCTGGAACAGCTAAGGGAAGAGGTATGGGATAACACCATCATATAATGTTAGTGCTTACTCAATAGAACCCTCAGGTCGACTCCCAAGTTATCGTTGATACAGCCATGGCATTGCTGAAGAACCCTTCTCTACAAGCCCAGTTCGGTATCACTGAACAGCTCAAAGCGGATCGGCGTGAAATCTTCGAATTCCTCGATCCCGACTGCCGAAGAGAAGGATGCCATGAAAATACCGCAATTCACAAAGACTGGTACATAGATCAACAGCGTAATCAATCGCTATTGGAAACCAAGACTTCTATATGGGATGTCTTTGAGGGCGAAAAGAATATGAGGCCCGAAGACTTCCTAGTGTGCCCTTGCTCTGTTTACGGATATATTCTTAGAAGCCGCAAATGGGCGAGTCTTGACATCGATCTTGTCGACAACATTCCGAAAGGTTCAAATGGTTTCGAGTCATTGGTACTACCTGAGGGGCATAAGGAAACACTACTCGCGCTCGTTGAGACTCATTCGAAGGGCAAATCGGGCCAGAAAGCCCCTGAGCGACAGATTGATCTTGTACGTGGCAAAGGAAAAGGGTTGATCATTCTACTTCACGGCGAACCTGGAGTTGGGAAAACATCCACTGCGGAATGTGTTGCAGAACACACTGGGAGACCATTGTTTCAAGTGACATGTGGAGATATTGGAGAGACAGCAGCAGCTGTGGAGAGTACGCTCGAAAATCATTTCCAATTGGCTCATAGATGGGGTTGTGTGCTCCTACTGGATGAAGCTGAGTTAGTCATCTCCGCTGCGTGAGAACATCCCACACTAATCAAGTCAAGTGTCTTCCTCATGAGGCGAGATAAGAATGACCTCAAGCGAAATGCCATCGTCAGCGTTTTCTTGAGGGTTTTGGAGTACTATTCAGGCAGTAAGGCAGACTTGTTGCATCTTTTAGTCTCATATCTATGCTGACACCGCAATACTTTTGTCAGTCCTTTTCTTGACAACGGTGAGTTGAAGGTTCTAGGGAAAAAGTCGTCCGCGTGTCTAACGCCTTACAGAACCGCGTAGGCATATTCGATCAAGCATTCCGGAGCCGGATTCACATGAGTCTCTTTTATCCTAAGCTCGACCAGAAAGCCACGGCTGATATCTGGAAAATGAACCTTGAGCGTACGCAAAAGAACTGGAAAGATAGCCTCACAATCAGCGAGAAAGACCACAAGGAGATCCTCAATTATGCAGATGAGCATTTCAAGGACCTGGAGAAATCGAGGACTACCTGGAATGGGCGGCAGATCCGAAACGCTTTTCAGACGGCGATTGCCCTTGCAGAGTATGATGCCCACCAGGTGCAGGGGAAGTACGGACTCGCAACAATTCCGCAACCCAGGCTCGAAGTCGGACAATTTCAAAAGGTGGCGAAGGCGTCTAGACATTTTGATGAGTACCTCAAGGAAACTGCTGGGCTGGAGGAAGATCTAGCTAGAGAGCATCAAGAGCGGAGAGATGATTTGGGAGCGTCTGATATCGAGAAGCAGCTTGGTGAAAAGAAAAGGAAACCGCATAAGTCGCAGCACTCAGATGGAGCATGACACAATCACATACATCTACGTTGACAAGAGCGCAGTGGAATATTTGCTGAAGGACAGGTAATTTGAATCACACTAAGGAAAATAGAAATTGCTCTTCGGCCGTAGCACAGACAGAAGCACGAAAACTTCAATGAATAATGAACCCCAGAAACGTCTCGTATCCTCTACGCAGCCTGACCCATATCCTCATACTCCCTCAAAACCCCCACAGCCCCCTCCAACCCTTTCTCAACCGCATACTCCATCGGCGTCCGCTCCAACGTATCCTTAATCCGCGCATCAGCCCCCCTCTCAAGCAAAAACACAATCCTATCCCTCTCCTGCGAACTAACAGCCGCATGCAACGGCGTCCCTCTCCCCTTACGCCTACTAGGCGGATACTCTCTCCGCCACAACGCATTAACATCCAGTCCCAAATCAAGTAAATACTCCATCATCTCTACTCGGCCAGGGATCTTGGACAGTTCGCCGGCTGCGGAGTGCAGTGCGTCGCTGGTGGAGAGGTTCGCGCCGTGGGCGAGGAGGAGGCTGAAGATTGCCGGGGTGGAGTTTGCGGCTGCGACGTCGAGGAGGGTGCCGCCGGGGTTTGTTGTGAGGTTTGGGTCGGCGTTGTGGGAGAGGAAGAAGCGGGTTAGGGGTTCGTTGGCGATTACGTGTCTAATAGATAGAATGTCGTTTAGCGAGATGTGATTGGGATGGATTTTGGGGTGGGTACTTTAATACTGGAATACCTAGGCTAGTTTTACTATTGATGTCCCAGCCGTGATCTAGGAATGTTTGGAACATGGCGATCGTAGCTTCTGTATCTCCTAGTGCGACTACGATGTTGTATGGAGAGACTTTGGCGCCTTGGTCGAGGAGGTAGGAGACGATGGTCGGATGGTGGGAGGAGGCTGCGGCTGCCATGGCGCTTTGGAGGTGCTTTGGTGTTAGGGGGGAGGGGTGGAGTTGTGCTTTCCATTGTTCTACGATTGTCTGGACGAGGGCGAGATCGCCGGAAGTGGCTGCGTTGGATAGAGCTTCGTTTGTGAGGTCTTCTGAATCTGAATCTGAAGACATGTTGCTTCTTTCGGCGGAGTTACGAGTTGTAGTTGCACGGCTTTTTCATGGTTGGAACAGCAGCGTTTACATGGTGTCGGAATAATATTACTCCGCTCCGCAATAAGCGGCTTGGCGCCAACTCCTAGAGAAAACACCATAGCTTAGCTAGCTAGATTCAAGACAATCCCCAGTTTACCAAGCCCAATAGACACCCTGCTAATCAGGTTGTCCGGGGCAGGTAATAGGGGATCAAGCTACCTACTAATCGGTACAACCTAGCAGCTAGGGTGTACCGACACATGGCTTGTATTCAGCGTTATTCAATGAAGTCTCGTTGAGTCAGCTGTTTGAGACAACTGATGCAAGCTTATGACGTATCTTCAACGAGGAAAGCTGCAGTGGCGAAGCCAACACTAGTGTTCTGACTAAGGTACGAATGATAGGGAAGTACCTTAGGCAGCAGAGTTCTAGAGACGCCAAGTGTTCAGAAGTTTGACGGTTCGAAGCGACAAACGGAAATTATTCTGCTTGTCAGACGGTCCGAATAAACTTACGTAGGTGGTGGGTCCTGCTATTTGTGATGTTCAGCGAATAGTTCCAACTATTTACACTATAGGTCAACAGACACTCTTCATTCGGTTAGCGCACCACGTTGGGGGGCTTAGCTTAAGTGCACAGGGCTAGCTGAGCTAGATTCTTGAGGCGCAGCGCCCCCACAAGGGTCTCCCGGAGTACAGTAAGCCTTAGGCCTAGTTTTGAGGACTTGAAACAGCGACCACTCAAGACCACCTCTACCAATAATGTGCCAATTTACTGTTTGCAAATGTTGTAAACCAATGAACTTGTGAATCATACCAGTAAGCACTTGTACCTTGTAGATGATGCAATTGGTGTCTCTATTTGCACAGCTAACGTTTCAGCCGCTCGCCGACTGTGCCGGAGAATAAAGGTGGGATGGTTGCAGTAAGCGGAGAAGTCCTTTTCATGCTAATGCAGGGCCGTCGCCACCTAACATGACCGTTGGCATTATTCTAATTCCGTCGCAGAGAAGTAGCTGGCATGAACAGGTGAATTGGACAGGTGTATGATAGAAAAGGAATTTCTAATAAGGGATCTCGGAGTGTGAGAGCCGATTCATCATCCTTCGCCGGTTTCAATTGATCCTCAGACTGCTTCACTCGAATCAATGCCGCATCGTGCTCTTTGGGGGCTGGTGGGTTACAGTGTGCAAGTGTTGTCTTACGTGCCTCATGTACTTGTCAAAACGTGGGAACTGCCATCCGGTCTCATATAATCCACACCCATGACTGTCAGGTGAACTAGTTCAGCTTTAGGAGTTAGGATGATCCTGAGAAGTAATCTTACTAAATCTGCCACTCATTTCTATGAGTGGAGGCTGGTCTCCGATAAGTATACAGTTTCGATCTGGACCTGAATTAGACCCCAGGCTTGTGTGCACCGCATTACTGCGGTGATACGTATGCCGTAACACCTTAACATCGCCGTCTCCTAGAATGACAGCGAGGGTCCTTCACCCTTGGCCTCATCAACGGATATCGCCCTGCTCGCTTGTTGGTTGCCGAATCGGAGCGTCTTTCTACCCAAGACCGTGCGTTTCGGCTTTGCTAGTCTTCACGTCATAATGACAACTTGCTGTACCACAAGAGCTCAGCTGAGCTGCTTATGACTTTTCATTGCTCAGTTCTCATTTGCCTTTATCATCGGGCATCGATTTCGGTGGCGAAGCAAAGATTCTTATCCTCGTTTCAAACTGTAGAGGAAAGGCTGTGCTTGTGTCATTGCCGTGGTTTCCCTTACCACCCACTCTTCGCTTTTCCTCGCTTAGCAATCTCGAACCACACATCCCGTCTTCCTTCATGAGCGTAAGTTGGTAAAGGTTTGGTCACTCGCCTCATCATACATCGGGCAGATGGCGATGCTTATTTAGAAAGTGGCTTATGGCACGGCCATGCTTGCTGTTGCAAGTCAACCAAGCCTACATGACCATAGGAAATTGGCAATGCTTGATCGGCGTAAGGCACGGTCATATTGGTTGTTTCAACTCCGTCCGTCCTAACGGGATGATTGAGAAGATGGCTGACAGCCATCTCATTTGTGAGGAACATATAATAGAGTGTGCCGGCTCGAGATGTCGTGTCTTTCATTCCCAATCGTCGACTGTCTCATTAACTTTCAGCGCCGTGACACATCTTCTCAGCAGGCCGACATCATCTCCACTCAAAGGTTCATATTCCATCGATAGTCTTCAACATGTTCTTTCCCAGAGCTGCAGCCTTGTTGCTTCTACCATTGTTCCAACTCGTCGCCACTGTCCCGGCCACACTCGAAGATCGGGAGACGGCATGTATTGCCCTAGGCACCTGTCCTGGGCCGAACAACCCTAATACTGCTCCACTACCATCCCCATCGCCTGCCCCTCCCACTTCTGTTACTCCCACTCCTGCCCCTCCCGCTTCTGTTACTCCCACTCCTACCTCGGAACCCTTTGGATGCTATCACGGTGCCGATCCGGACGGTGCTCAAGGTTTCTGCCCACAAGTAGCTGCTACCGGCTGGTGTATCTGCTCAGATTCATCGACCTATGCGATCACGACCGGCCTTCCCAATGGACCCTGTGGCTACACAACCCCACCACCAAGTGGCCCGACAACCCTGCCAACCACGAGTTGTTCTGGTACTGGGATTCCATCATCTTCATCATCCAGCGCTGCCCCAGGCCGATCTCTGTGCTCGCAGAAGATTTGTCCTAAACTCTGTGATCGGGGCAGTACTAACGCTAAGAGATCGTTTGAGCTCCTGTCTAACATAGAACACGGCCTTGAAAAGCGTTTCTATGAAGACCCAAATCCAGACACTTTCCCCTACAACCTCCTCAGCCAGTCATACACACGTAATATCTGTCCTAGCGAACCTCCGCGAAACACCTACATCTGGAAGCCTTTCACCAATAGGCAATCTGCAGGAGCGCTGCAGGGTCTTTGCGGCTGCACAACTATCTTCGTCTTATCATCAAATGGCGCATTCTCCTCGCACATTTATGAAGAAGACCTTGCGAATACACCTCCACGAGACCTGCAACCAGCAAATTACCAAAATACTATGACAGACCTGGCGGCTCAGCTCGCACCACACGCAGTTGATCTAGCCGGAGGCGAAGCTTTCATCATTCTGCCCGATGATCCCGAACACCCAGGCAATCGGCTGTATGCTCCGAACATCGTGGCAGCACTCCAGAACACTGTTCAGAATGCTGTCAATATTGCCCCACAACTCATATCGTACGTTCCCGAAGATTTTGAAACGAGTGTGGTACTGGGAGAAAACAGATTGGGCACTGCGATGTATCAGTTTGACCCGAAGTGGAATAATGGTACGGCGGAGGTGAGAGCGTATAGGATTTATGCCGAGTCGCATCTACTCTCACAGAGATCGGGCTTCTAGAACGACATGCAGACCGGGCAATGAATTTTCCTTTCAGGTGTAAGAGGACATGCATTTGGAGCTGAAAGCTTTGGAAGAAGTGTGTTGCCTTGGATGTTTCCGTCTGGTCAGCGATTTTTGACATAGATTGACTGCACCTTCATGAGAAGGTTTGCAATATGAGCGAGCAAGCTGTACGAATATTCCATACGTACCCAGTGTACAATAACTTTCAATTTGAGGTATTTGCCACCTAGCTTCGTTTGATGTTACAGGATGGCCTGCTCCGTTCATCAATCAATGTGTTGCATTTTCAGCTGGAGACAGCGCTGTCCCTCACCTTTTTGATACCATCTATATGCTCTCTTTGACATCTCCACTCTTCACTGGCAGATACGCTCTCAACTCGTAGAATCAGGATGACTTACCAGCAGCTAGCTTGGCTGTTTGTGATTGCGCGGATGTGCGATGTACGCCAAGAAACTTTTAGCTCGCTGAGTAACAGATCTTGGCAGGCTCGGATATGAAGACTAGCTTCATGCGACAAGCGTGTACCCTGTCAATTATCCAAGCAAAGACGGCCTCCTTCCCCAGCGAATGGTCATGCTCGTCATGATAGCAGTGATCGAAGCGACCTATGGGACCGACGATAGACAGTGAGTAAAAGTTCACGCCGATATCTGGATTCCCATCTCGTAATCCAATGTCTATCGTTCCAGTGAAGAGAGGGTACCAATTCACACCTTATAGCTCGCAATGCCTCTTTCAAAATTAGCAGGCACGGAGTAGCTTCGTAGCTATCGGCGCTCTCGTTTTGTTATTAGAGCCGAACACATAGCAGTGTCACAGTGCACTCCATTGTTATCACATAATTCCAAGTTTCTATTCTCGATCTCATTAACTGGAATTCCAAACCTTCTCCTGTTGACCCTAATTTGCAATACTCTTCTTGGACGCGGAAACAGAGAGTCGGTGCACAATGACGCCGGAAGTCTAAGTTTTGACGTTGACAAACAGTAGAGTCGCAGCGTTGTGAACAAGCATAGAAATGACGGTATATACGTTTCACAAGTCTTCTCTCGAGGTGAAAGAAGACAACAAGTTTTTCAGAGTCGCCAAGTCACAACACGGATAGTGTCCGAAATCTTCAACGATATACGGCTCCACCGCCGCAACACGCAGGTACATCGTTCCGGATTGCCTCAATCACTACCGCACTTACCACACGTACGTGGTGTTACACATGGCATACCCTTCCATAGCCTCTGCATACTTACATTGTTCACTTCCAATCCGTCCTTAGTTCCGATCCTCTTCGAAGTCGGTGACTGCACATTACCCTCGACTGCCTGCTTAGAATACTCGTTTATAACTCCGAACTTGGAGAGCGCAGATTAGTCCCTAAAGTATCATCAACTTCAATATCGAGTGATTGCTGATCGTCACAGCCCCTGTCTTCATCAGTGCTAGCGAAGCTTTATCTATCGCAGATGAGCTATCATATTATGCATCCATCATTGGTACGATAAGGACGATGAGTCTCTATACGAATCTCTGGGAGTGGGATACCATGCGATCTTGTAGTGCGTAACACTCGATATGCTGCGGCCGCGATGATCGGCAAGGGAGGATTCGACGTCAAAGGCGTAAATTGCTAAATAACATCCGCCTCATAGGTTGCGCTCTCGAAACGCTCGAATCTGCTCCCTTCTTGACCTTGCTCAGCTTGTCTTGGGGGAAGGTGCATCAGGATGGAGCCTCACCTGCTTGCGTTTGAAGAAAGAGCTATATCCTCTCAAGCTTTGGCGGCGGCTTCTCTTCTAATGCATCTGCGGATGATGTTGTGATTAGCTGACACATCCCAAGGCATATTTGGATATTTGAGCGCGCTTGAAGCGGCTTACGATGCTTTACAATTTGCGCCTGGTGTCCTTGCGATCTGTGTTTGGATAGCATGCACGTCCTTAAATAGTAAGCTCACATTTCATCAAACAATGTGTGGCTAAGTCCTATAGCAAAATGTTGTTTCCAGCCAAAGTTCGTATGCATTTTGGGGTGTTCATACTCGCCCCATACATTAGGCTAGTCAGGATATCTTGGCCTTACAGCAGAATCTCTTGAGAGCGAATTATGTGTGAGATCTCATTGGGCACACGCTCAGGACTGTGTTCTACTACAGGCTGAGGTAGACTAATCCAACGCGAAAGAAACAAAGGCCGATATCAAACGCAACAGTGTGGTATTCGATGAGTAACTCACACCTCAATCTTTTAGGACCATTAGCTCACTTCTACAGGTTATGTTCGAGTCTCGAAAGTTCACGCATCATTCTATTCTTCAGAACCAACAGAATAAGAACATCTAAACTTGCATTCAAATCTCGCATCCACCTGCCCCTTTCTTCTCTGCCCTCGAAATGAGGTCTAATATTGGCCATATGGAAGCATGCGCTGGAGAGGACGTTAGAGAGAAAGAGAACAATCGTGAAAGCGGATGAGGACGGAATTCTTGCTTTCGCAATATTCCAGTATGACCCCAACACTTCGACCGAAGAAATGGTCATTAGATCAGAAACACATTTCAGACTGCAGCTGCCCTTGTCGACCATGACACTTTAGAGCGAAGCGAAAAGCAGGCGGAATGTGGTATATAGAAAGTGAAGGGCCCAGGATACGCCAGACTGGCCAAAAGACATGCAATGTAGCCGCCCAACCCTCGCAGAAATTTGTTTGGCTTGACAATTTCCGTATGGGGGCAGAAAAGGCTGATGGGAATAACGCTTTGAAACATTACCCAAGCATTCGACGACGACAGCCAGGCCAGAGTGTACAAGCCGCCCTGGCTCGATGAGACACTAACTGTTTTCGATTAACGTAGAGGAGAACTGTGAGAATGAGGAAATTTGGTACGGAGCAACTGAACAAAACCTCGCTAGGTGAAAAGCTCCGAGGAGCCGTGTTACTTACCAGCATCCATTCAAGACTGAGGAGGTCCCGCAGTCGCAGATGCTACCTATACAGTGGCATGAAGCCCGAAGAATGCAGCCCCAGCGACGTCCAAATCGTCCCAACTACAGAGCGAGCGAGGCTTGCCTTACAGCTGACCTACGCCCGGAACATCGGGTTGGATACAGAACTCAATGCAACTAGATCATTATGATCAAGCGACCGTTATCAATACTATAGAGCAACGCCGATGGTAGGCAGGAGACGTGAGCGTACCAAGCCTGTCCCAATACTCCCGACAAGAAATAGTCTCCCAGCCCCCACAAATCAACAAGGCTCCGGGCGCGTGTATGATCATATAATTGACCTTATAAGAGGTAGAGAGAGATGAGGAGAAGCCGCCAGCAGAATAATCGTATGATGATTCCATCAATACCTTGCCGAGAATTTGATTACAGAGAGGGGAGCGCTTCGACTTCGAGTAAACTTATGGTACTAGTGGCGGAATTGGACTGCCCATTGTTCCCGTTGTTACAATTTTTAGATTCTCATCGGAAGACTTCCTACAAATGGAGCAATCGAGGGTCTCAATTCAATCTGTTTTCTTCTCATAAGACTCAGAGATGTATATGCGCTCGGGTTCGGTCACGTGCTTTCGTGTCCTGGGTGACGTATGTGGCTTAATCGCACTCACGACGGGACAAGGTAAATACAGTGTCTAGTAGGCTCTTCAACTCTGTCAGTAACCCCTACAGATTCCGCTAAACCTTGTGCACAAACCCATTACGATGCCCAAAGCAGCTCATCATACTAGCGGCCCCAATTTTTGTTCAAATCGAAAGGAACCCTACTCAAAACCCCCGCCCAAAGACCAACACGCCGCCGACAAAGAGAATGTTGACCCCAAGTCAAGACCTGCATCCACGCCTAAAGTCAAGGTAACTACTGAGAAGGGTGACTGGCGCAATATTCCTCTAGACGAAGTGAAAGACGAAATACCCTGCTACGATAATGCAGCTACCGTCCGTCGCAAGCTCTGGAGGCTTCTATCTGACAAGTCTACCATACCTGGCACCGACAAAAATTGGTCTCAAGCGTCTATGGCAGCCGAGATGCAAGAGCTCGAAAACCGTGGCCACCCTGTCGTATATCATCGGAATTCTAGTGGGCCATCACCACGGTCTTTAAGCAAATTTCTGAAGACGAGCGGTCAAATGGGCGCTGGGGATAGCCCGTGCTATTATTGGGGTTATGTAATGTTGGAGAAGTTGAGAATATACAATGGAGGGAAGAAGAGTAAGTCTAGGTTGGAGGCTGAGGAAAAGTAAGTACTCTAACTCTCATATCCACTCAGTACTGCACCCGCGATCGGCACTGAAAATCGGATGATCCTCAAATTCTGTTGCAAGTAACCAGGAGCCATCGTCCGCGAGGAAGTGAGTCATAAGAACTTCACATTGCGCGAAGGTGGATCTACTTCTTTGGGTGGTTGGGATCCTCGCGTGAGAGACCATGACTTGTCCACGCTATGCCAGGCTACCGGTGAGGGACCGGGCGCTTCGAATTCGAAACGTGCAGCCGCTGAGCAAGACGCCGGGTTTGTATGGACTGCTACTCTACCTTCGGCAAAATAGTGCATAGCGTCAACAGTAGCACCAGCACCTCACCAAAGCTCTTCGCGGCCAACTATAAATAACATCAGCATACTGCATTGCACTACCGCTGGGCCATCCTCCCTACTCGCCGCTTGCATCGTTCAATCAAGAGCAATTGACTGTCGTACCCTTTCTATCAGGTTGGTATAGACTTCCAAACGGTCATATCCGCAGGGATCCTAAGACGACTAAGATAATTTCCAAGCCAGGCCGGAGGCCTACAGTTGCTGATATGGTTAATGCGGAGAGACAGTAGTAGACGTGCAAATGTCATGTCGATGGGCTGCCACTGGTAATGTGTACTGGACGCCGAAGGCTATTAATGGGGTGTGGACCAGGCCTCCCACCGCCATCTGTGGATGACATGAACGATATGGCGAAATCGGTGTTGAGAATGACCTTTGCGTCTAGCCTCGGAGAAGATTGATCTAGGATAGTGAACAGTATCTAGAGATCGTTCTGGGGAATGCTAGGACCCTTCTAGCTACGCTCTCAATTGCACCCAGTCTACGCTTCAGCCATCTTCTCGTCTTTTCTGAGACCTTGTCCATCTCTGATACACACCGCCACAGGACTTTGCGTGAGACCTTGTCTTCGTCCCAATCAATAATGCTGAAGCTGTCAGCTACCACTTCCATGTTGCAGTGCTGCCAAACCACGTCTGAAAGATTTGATCGGACCATCCTTGATCAGTAAACCTGAAGGAAAGAAAGACTGAGAAGGTGCTACTTTAGTCATACGTATAAGAAGGTCTAAGGGATGTCATAGTGAGGTACAGAGTTGAGAAGTAATGTCTCATGAATAAGTTGCTCTACTATCTTTTTATTATGGGTTCACTCGCTGAAAGAGTCTCTGGCCAAGTAATGCGATGAAAGCTCCAACTTATAAAAAAGTGGAATCTTATCGGAATTGCCACGCTGATGGGAATGGTTGGTTAGTCCGATGATCTGGTAATAACAAGTTCCAGCATGCGGCTAATATTTGAAACGACATGTATGCAACATGCCCAATGATAGAAGTGTTATCTATTGCGCCATAGTCGCATAGATTAGAAAGGCTGTCTAGGGTATTATTACTAGAGCGGGTTTTCAAGATTCTGAACTACAAGTACGATCATGCTGTTCCTGAAAATCATCACCAGAGCTATGCATCTCGAATTACTCCCCATCCTCTCTTCCTGCATGTTCGCCCTGACAGCATCACGCCACCCACCGTCCTCGTTTCTGCTCAAAAACCCAGCCACAAATATGACCCTACTACCCGAGAGAAAACCACCAAAGTACGTCCCCTCTGCAACCCCATCCCACAGGAAGCTCTCCCAGCTCCAGACCCCAAATCCACAGCACAACCACCACTCACAACCCGTAGCACCATGGCCCCAGATCCCTACTACTACGACGTATTTTCGCCACTCCGTATAAAATTCTACTCCTACGGCCAACTCCTAAACCAGGAAGGCGTTCTCAACCTAATTCGCGCCGCCCGCAGCGACATTCGAACACACGACATCGAGGCACCAATCAATCAATCCGAGATCACATTTCGAGACTGGAAGTATAGGTTAGTTGAGTTGGTGCTCAGGCCGCAGCGACAGATGACGTGGATGCAGTGGGAGGACACGACGCTCGCGATACATTTGTTCATCGAGGCGTATGATGCTGTGGAGTTGCATTTTGATGTTGAGCTTGATGGGAGCTTGGTTCTGGGGACGGGGACGTTGATTGGAGGGGTTGGGGTTGTGGGTTGGTAAAGGGTGATTGATTGGTCTGCCTTCACTGATGTCAAGAGTTTTCAGGTTTGATCTGACTGAGCTAGAGTAAGACATTAAGGCTGTGGCAGGTTATCATCAACTGACTGAAGTGTGCTAAGGTAGCATTGTGTCAGGGCTTGAGCAATATCCAATGATCCGCCACGGTTCTATTATCTCCTACCCCAACTACTCCCTTGCCAACATCCATGAATCCAGATTTCTCCATCACTGTTTTACCATGGACGTCCTCCCACTTCGTCTTAGCCCACAGCACCCAAGTCTCCATTCGGAGCAAGCGTGGATGACCATTAGGGTAGCTATGCCAATACATCTGTACCCAAGCCTTTATAGCCTCCGAGATATATCCCTTTCCGCGATAATGGTGATCCCTCCAGAAGCCAGCCTAGGGTAAAGCGTGCACGCCAATAAGGGCAATGACAAAGCACTCTCTCTGTTTGATTGACTTAGCTGTTATGACGTTCTTGGGGTTTTCCGGAAATTGCTCGACGCAGTAAGTCATGTAGCGATTTTGATTCATGTGTTCTCTGATCCAGGCTCTACATTGTGGACGGTCTAGCGGGATCGTGCAGAAACAGTCCTGGCTTTCCCATGAGCTGAGATGAAAGAGTTTTTCGACGTCTTTCTCTTCAAGGGGTCGGAGGCGGAGGTTGGAAGTCGTTATTGTGTTATCGGTGTGGATTGGTGTTGCCATCTTGTTTCTTGATCTGGTCTTATTAAGACCATGCAGAAATTGAAAGGAACAGTCAGTACTTATACATGTTTTGGAAGGTGGCTGTCATTATGTGAGTCAAGACTACGTGGCAAACCTTTGTCTCGAGGACGGTCATTAGTAGACTTGACGGGACAGCAAAAACAGCAAACGGTGGATGAGAGCTTTTCTTTCCCAATTAGTGCCAAGACGATGGCTAGGCGGAATCCGCAAACCTGGTGGGTGCTTCGACAGATACGGGAAGGGAGAATTGCATCTTTCGTAGTCCTGATCACATGGCTAGTATTCAAATCGTCTCAACATGGCTCAGGTGAAGCCAGTACAGCGTGGGACCCTTCCAGATGAGGAATACGAGAGTGTCTAATCGAACAGCTTACATTCAATCAGACTGTTGCACCCAGGTCAAGGAACCAGACCAAAGAGCCAGATTGAGGAGCCAGATCAAGGAAACAGAGTGAATCGATATATTAAGCACTGAATGAAGACAAGAAGTCATGGTAGACATCGAGAGATATCTGAGATCCAGATTTGACTCCTATAGAGAACATATTAAGAGAGTAACAATAGGCATTACGCACTTGAGGCATGTACGATCAGAATCCTAGCGTGCTTGACCAATTCCATCGCAACGCACGTAGATCTTTGGAACCATGCAGCAGCGATGAGAGCGAGCGATCAAGAAGACTAGCTTGCTACTGTCTGTTCGTCCAAAGTTGCGGATTACAACCAGTGTTGACCAGAAACCGCCTTTCTATGCAGACCATTGAAACCCTACTTGACTGCCGTTCACAATTTCAAGCCGGGCGCATCCCGAACCTCTGCTCACAATAGATCGAGTTCCTACGCGGCGTGAGCAAAACCCTCCATAGAACTAAGGTGCCTAAACTTCTTTCTAGCTCAAAGTGAAAGATGATATCGACCGTGTAGTTCATCATGTGTTTACTCACAGTTACGACGTAATTGGCCACTGCAGCGGTCACTAATTATTCATTAGAGCAACAGTTCTCTGTATGAGCCAGGCAGTTTAGGCTAGAAAGTGAGATAAGGTAAGTCCACATTCGTATAGGACAACTTTCGCGTTATAGGATAAACGCCAAGTCCAAAGGGCGCTAAACAATTTTCCCAGGTTTGCAGATCCTATCGAATCTATCCATCAAACATTCAATATCCACCTCCTATCAACTACTTCCATACCAGGGCCAATTCCACACGACTTATACCAAGTCAATTTCGCCCACCATGTATGTGAACCTCATAGTCATAAAGCTACACCCACTGACTCCAATGTCCAGGCTGTGCCTCCGACGAGTCGCCTTCCGTGCACTCTCCTCATCTCCTTCAAGCTCGATAACAATCAAGGCCCGTTCCCTCACCAGCCTCACGTACCCATTATCAATCTCTCGCACATCGACTCTACAAAAAGCAACTTTCTTCCCTCTGCAGCGACGACATGCCACCGACGAAGCCGCCACACAAGCCGAGCCAGAAGCAGACGGAGCCACAGAAGCCCAACATGGCGAAAACTCAATAGCAGCATCCGCCGACGCTGATGCCGACGCCAATGCCCCAGACCCAGCTACCCAACACGAAGAAGCTGCCGCACAGTCGACGATCGAATCTGCCACCAAGTCCGCGCGTGATCAAGCTTCCTCTGCCGGCTCTCAGGTCGCTGATGCCGCTCGAACTGCCACTGAGACTGTCAAGGGCGCTGCTGAGAATCTTGCTGCTGCTGCTGGTTTTGGGCCGGGGGCCTCGCAGGCAGGGTCACTCACAGAAGGCAGAGAGGGCAAGGAGGGTGAGCCAAACAAGACTGTCTACGTTGGCAATTTGTTCTTCGATGTGCGAAGCGATGATCTGAAGCGGGAGTTCAGCGGCGCAGGAGAGGTTGTTGACGTGAAGATCATCATGGACCAGAGAGGTTTGAGTAAAGGGTTTGTTAACCCCCTTCCCTTCATTTCCCACCACCTCCACATCCTATCCCACCCCTTCCATCAATTAACGCTAACGGCCCCAAAACAGATTCGGCTACGTAGAATTTGCCACCACCGAAGCCGCCACAAAAGCCATCTCCCTCTACCACCTCCAAAACTTCGAAGGCCGCCGCATAACAGTCCAATACTCCATGTCCAGGACACCCCGCGGCGCCCTCAGAGCCGCCGACCGCGGCCCCCCCGGCTTGCACGACCGTGCCATGAACCCAGCCACAAAAACCCTCTTCATAGGAAACATGTCCTTTGACATGTCCGATCGCGATCTAAACAACCTCTTCCGCGAAGTCAAGAACGTAGTCGACGTACGTGTCGCAATCGATCGACGAACGGGCCAGCCGCGGGGTTTCGCGCACGCGGATTTCATCGACGTGCAGAGTGCCGAGGTGGCGGCTGAGGAGTTGAGAGGGAAAATCGTTTGCGGCAGAGCACTAAGAGTAGACTTCTCCACCTCCAGCACCAGCAGATCGGGTACTGCAGCAGGAGGTGTTGCGACTGGCGTGAAAGATGTCTAGAACGTGCCCGAAGGGGTGCAAGTCGTGAGGAGACGCAATTTCTCGTGAGGAGGAGTTTCAAAAGGATGTCTGTGTGTGTGTGGTGTGTGCAGCATATCAGAGGTGTTCCCTGGCTCGCCTTCCTCTATTACTTTTTCTTTCTTGTATTTTTCACAGATTGATCGATACAAGGGGGGGGAGCTTCGCTGTATACTTACTTGCGTATGTTATGTACGTACGTACCAACCAACCAGAATAGCTTATCGCTTGGATTGGGTTGGACGGATGGATACATTCAATCAATCAAGGAATCATCTCACCTCTAGACCATGAATCAAGTATTGAAATGATAGTTCGTTTTTTAATTCACTGTATTTCTGTTTATCTAAGGGCCTGCAGTGAACAAGGCATGCCCGTTCTGCAATGTCCTCGTAAGGCATCTTCTCTATCGAAGTAACTACATGCCTCAAATAAAAACATCTACTCCCCGCCCTCAACCCCCAACCCCATACTAGCCCTCTTGATCTCCACCTCCTTCTCATACCCCCTAATCTTCTCCAACATGCGCCTCCTAAGAAGCACATTCCCCTGCCCAGCAACCTTCTCCGTATCCCTCCTAATAACCGCCTCCAAATCCGCAATCTCCTCCCTCTGCCTCTGTAAATCCTGCTGCCGTTCCCGCTGCTCCTCATTAACATCTTCGTCTACATCTTCATCACTGCTTTCTTCTTCTTCTTCGTCTTCTTCTTCTTCTTCGGCGGCGGAAGAGGTTTGCGCGCCGGGGGTGGGTGCGATGTCTGTTGGGGAGGCTGCGGCGAGGGAGGTGGCGCCGAAGGAGTCGTTGGGGGTTACGGGGGTGGAGGCGAGAGCGGTGGGTTCTTGGGTTGCGTGCGGGGAGGAGAAGGAGAGGAGTGTGGAGGGTTGGGGGGCGGATGGATTGGGTGAGGGGTCGTCGTCGCCCATCATGTCTGCTTCCATTTCTGCTGCTAGTCGGGCGGCAGCTGCTGCTTCGTCTTCTTCGCCTCCTTCAACAGTCTCGATGTATTCACCCTGATCTTCTTCGCCTTCTGCGTCTTCTTCCCTGTCTTCGTACTCCTCGCTTTCCATGGCACTAGCCTCTTGCTCAAGCCTTCTCTCATCAATAAGCTCAAATCTACTATTCCCACCAGCTTCTTCATCAGCCTTCAATAGCGCCTCCACTTCCGCCTCAACTTCCATAACAGTCCTCACACTGATCCTCTTCCTGAACCTCCTCTTCCGCACCCACCTCATCGGCGGCGTCACCCCATGCGCCCACTGCCACGTCTTCTCATCCAGCTCCCCAGTATCCACTCCGCGCAACGGAAAACTAGCAGCCTCATCCTCCTTCTCTACCCGCCCAAGCACCATCAACATTTGACAAACATCCGCACTCTTCATCCACCCCTGTTTCGGAAACCAGCTCTTCATAGCTTCAATGACACATGGCAAGTCTACCAAGATAGCAGCGTAATGCCGTCCCTGTATAGAGATGATAGCTCTCCGCCCATCACTGCGTAGAAACCGTAGCCGTACATCGACGCCCCCATGCTTTCGAGATCCGAAGTTGTTATGTGTGACCGCTTGGCGAAGAATGTCGCAGTCTTCACCTGGTTCCATGCGGAGTATGATGGCTTCAGATAAAGTAGGGTCGATCTCTCGGTCGTCGGCTTCGCTGTCGTATCCTACGCCTTTAGGTCGTTTCGGTGGTTTGCCTTTGGCTCTTAGATGGATCATGGGGGCCGAAGGTGCAGAAGCTTTTAGCTTGATCTTCTTGATCGGTGGCTGCCTTGCTGCAGCTGGCTCTTCATCATCTTCGGAGTCTGGTTCGACTTCCAGAGCGCGCTTTTTAGGCGTGGGTTTCGTCTTGCGCGCTGGTTTCGGCTTGCCATTCGTTGCTGGTATTGAGGTAGCGGGAGGAGCTGCTGGGGGAGCTGGTGTTTGAGATGACGTGCCAAACTTGAGCTTCAGTTTAGGAGCCGATGTTGAGGGTGTAGCAGGCGTGGATGAACTCGGGAAAGGCTCTTTCTTTGGGGCTTTGGAGCCGAATTTGAGTGTGAGTGGCGGCATAGTGATAGTGTGGAGACGGTGAGAACTTAGAGACGAGTATTTGAGCAAATTAAAGGCCCGGACCCCAGCTCTGTCCCTTCTCGTGCTGCTGAAGCGCTGGAGAGGTTGAGTTGATATATACAAAGCCAGGAATGCGGGCAAGTTTCGCACTAGTGAGCTCGTACTACAGAACGTCACTTCCCTCACCACCACCACTAATACAAAACCGCAATGCTACAATAACACCCACTTCAACCTGCTACGGCAGCTCCCATATCTCCATCATCGCAAGCTCAAAGTTCCCCCACTCTCGCGAAAGACAATGGCATCCCCCACCCCCCTCCACCTCTCCCTCCTCCGTCCCCCAATCCTCCAAATCCTCCGCGCAACCGGCTTCACAACAACCCGCCCCTCAGTCCTCGACACCCTCGTCGACCTAACATCGCGCTACCTCCTCCTCCTTGCCCGCCGCACCGCACACCACCACTCCCAACGCTCCCCGCACGGCTCCCTAGTGCACAACACCTCTTCCCTAAACATAACAGATATCCGTCTCGCGCTGCAGGATGTCGGCGCTTTATACCCCCAGATCAGTGAGTGCGAGGAGAGTGTGCGCGGGGAAGAGGATATGAGGGGTGTGGAGGCGTTTGTGGGGTGGTGTGTGGGGGAGGTGAATAGGGAGATTAGACGGGTAGCGGAATTGACGCCTGAGGTTGATGTGTTGGCCAAACCACCACCACCACCGGCTGTTGAGTTCAATGTCACGAATCTAGGTGGTGGTGCGGCGGCGCAGAAAGCGTCCACGGCGGTGGAGGAAGCGGCGCTTGTGGAGCCAGCTAGAGAAGATTTCCTTACCCAACTCAAGAAGAAACACGCAAAAACTAAAGATGGCGAAGAAGCTCGATACCAGGGTACTGCGCTCGGGAAGGACCTAGGCGAAAGAGAAGTCAAGATTGAAGGGTGGGAGGTAGATTCGATTCAGGCGTGGAGTGAGAGGGTAGCTGGAAAGGGGAGAATGGAGGGGATGGATGTGGAAATGGCCTCACGGGAGGAGAGTGAGAGTGATAGTCCGTTGAGTGAGATTAGTGTTGATACGCGATGAAGGTGGAGGGAAAGATAAGATTGGCATCAAGCACAGAACATCAACTGGGATAGCGAATTTGCCTGCGCGCGAGGCTGGGTCGCCCTGATGACATCGTCGGCTTATTAGTCAGGTCATTGCTGCGGTGTCAGATGTTGGGACATTGCGCTTACACATGGAGCAATGAAGCAATTCAGCTGCTATGCGAATGATGAGTCGAGCTCCCAATATTTCGGAAGAGCGAAATGGAGACCAAAGACGAAGAGAGCGACGGCAAAAGCATTAGCATCTGTCAGGGAGCTTCGAGGTCAGGCATTACAGATCTCTGGTCTAGGATAGAGGCAATAGGGTGCGGCACAAAAGCCTAGGATCACGAGCAAGATCAAAATCAACAATTCTATCAGGTAGTGCGGAACAGCTGCACAACGATTATCTGCTTATATGTCCTATCAACATGAGCATTATTGAAGGCCAAAAAGCGACTTAAAGCAATGTCAGTACCTTTGCTGCTATGGCGAAGAAAGCACTCAGGACCCCATATTTAAAACGTAGGCTTCCGATAAAAATTCAGAGGACTCTGGGGATCAATCAACCATCAGCGATATAGGTAACAAGACCACAACTAACAGAGCAAACTCAGATCCCGGAAAAATCTATGCATTAAGTATAGAAGTAAACATTATCCACTATCTCACCCTTTCATTCTATAACGCGGCGTCAGAATATGTACGTGCCCCAAGGCTAGATCAGTAAAAGCCGAATATTCACCAAGCCCTCAAGTTTCCACTTATCCAATCTTCGATTCCGATATTCGTCATATCTCATTAGCTCCTCTAAATCGCCTCTAAGGCAGGCTCAAGAATTTCGACAGCATCTTTGGGAAGTTGGGCGTCCCCAGCCCTGTAACAGGATCCCACCCCTTGACAGCTGTAAACCCAGGAGTTCCACACCCTTGATTACCTCCGAGGGTGATATCGTTGAGAATCCCCGGATTAGCATAAAGCGTCGGATTGATAAATCCAACACTACTCTTTCCTATATCTAATCTCACCTGGTTAATGAGCGTAATGATACTGCCCACGACGGGCGCAGAAGCAGACGTTCCGTAGACGAGACTGAAAACGCCATCGATAGCGACGACGTAATTGGCGCCATTAGCAGAGATGTCAGGGAACCCGCGTGTCTTTTGCGTGTTGTTGAATTGGGCTGCCGTATAGGGAGGAGGAAAGTTGGCGAAGAAAGATTTCACAGCGGTGGCCTGGTACGATGGGAGAGGGAAGACGTTGGAGAAGCCGCCGCCGGAGAAGATGACGGTTTCGCAAGCTTCTTCTGGCGCAGTGACTGAAGCATCTGGCACTATCTGCGTGGCGCCAACGGACGTCACGTAGGGGCATGTGGACGGGAAGCCGGGGTTGAACTTGCCGGAAGTACCATCGTTGTATGTGGTGCCATTTCCGGTGCTATTTGCGGAGATGCATTGACGAAGGTTGCCCGCTACCCCGTTGTCGCCCGAGGAGTAGATGATTGTGGTGCCTTGGAGGCCGAGCTTCATGTATTCATTGCACTGGCGCCTTTCGTACGCGGCTGTAAGGTCGGCTTCGTTGTAGCCGTACGAGGTAGAGATGACTTTTGTGGCGGCAAAACCGCCGCAGTTCTTTGGGCCTGTGTAGCCGCCGGGGAGGGGATCGGGGTAAGGTGGGTCCTGAGTTGGATCGTCGCCACCCTCGGCCGTACAGTAGGAGCCGTCGATCGAATCGAGGAAGGTATTGAAGGAGGCGCCTTCGACTAAGTCGCCGACTTGGTAGAGGGTAACTGGCTGTGGGTTGACTAGTGCCATTGCGTACTCAAGATCGAGATCCGATTCGCCGTTATATGCAAAGCTCTCTACTATATTTTGAACAACGGCACCATCAATAAGGTCAGTGGTGGGCGTCCTCTGGACCTGGTTTGCGGAGAAATTGGCGAAGAACAAGTCTAGATCTCCTTGAATATAGGCTTGGGGTGTGTATTCGACGATGCTGGATTCGAGTAGTCAGTAAACAGATCACGGCGTGAGGAGAATCGCCTTACCCATAGCTGTTCTTGCGGTTGGCCCTGCTGTTGGGGGGAAATCGATACAATGCTCGCAAGCAATTGGGCGTTATGTGTACATTACACATTCTTAGCTCATCACTGAGGCTTTGAATATCGACATCGGCCCCCTTTTTCGGATGATAGCTATTCTTGGGATTGGTAATGACCTGCACGGCGGCTTTTGTCTGCACAGGGACTCCCACTGCGGCGGTCGAAAGTGTAGTTTTCGGTGTTCGCTCCTCCAAATATTGCTCTTCAATAGCCCTTCTTGGCACATCAACTTGTGGAATCTTAGCATCGAAGTGCACAGTTGGAGTTATGAAGTCCACGTGTCGCGACAAGTGTTTTGGGATATGATAATCGTTACAAGCAACGTGAGGCTTGCCCGTGTCTGTGTGCCTGTGAAGGTAATACTTTGTCTTGAGCAGGTCTTCGGCCTCAGCCACTGTGGCATCGAATTGTAGCCAGCCCAGGGACTGAGACCTGGAGATCCGCTCGGGGGCGATGCCTGAACTCTTCAACCACTCAATCACAGCGTCAACTGATTCTTGTTTGGGAGCAAAAGCCTTTGCAACTTCTTCCGTACTCCAGTGCTGGCCGAATTTGGGCGAGTCTGGGTGTGACACTTCCATCAGGTATTCCTCTGCTTTTTCAAGGTTACTCTGTGAGAGAGCGACCCGCATAGGCAGGATCTCATGGCCGGGAAGCTTGCCATCCGTTCGCCATCCAGAGGGAAGGTTGGTCCGCTTCTCATGCCGGACGTAGATGGAAGAGGGAGTAGCAATAACGCTGGCAACGAGGGTAGCCCCGAGGGCGAGAAGGTGGGAACGCATTAGAAATATTATATTATTTTGTAGGTGCGAGGCAGTAACGAGTGACGACACCTAAAGCTCAACAACGGTACGTGGAAGATGGTGCCTTCTATACTTGGAGGAAAGTCCCAAAAGTACCAGGAACACCCGTGGCAACCGACGGCCTCATTAAGAAAGCGTGTGAACGAGTGGACAACCCCTCTTCATGGGGAACGCGGTCATACATATCACTTATGCAGAAGGTGCCCATGTTGGCAGATTTCCTGTCCGCTGCCTAGCAAGGAAGCCTGCAGGCATGAGGGCTGCTTGGCGTATCTGCACGCCTGAGCTTATCAAAGCCCCGAATACGTACTGGCCCAGTGGGCTAAAAGCGGAGGTGTGATAGGTTGCTGGCAACGTTAGTCTGAAAGGATCACGAGAGCGCTGTCACCGAATCTCCCATTGTGGAAGGACCAGGGGGCTGGGCGCTCTCGGGAGGCTTGAAGAGGAGCTTAGAAGTTAGGAGACCGATGGATAGTTTAAGTTGAAAAGGCTAAGAGCTCCGATCGCTGAAAAGACAATGGTCTAATGGACTTGTGGCTTGGCAGAGTTGAGTACCTAGTCTGTGAACAGAACCTTTCCTAGGGCTCAAGCCTCAAGGTAGGTTGGTGCGGTTCACGTCTAGTGCGTCACTAGGTAATCGATAAACCCAATTCACTAATACTTGCTTGTACTGTAGGCCATCTCTGTCTTGGGTGCAGGAATAATACGAACTGCATATCTTGTAAACCGAAGTCCCCTCAGTAAGCCCTAATTTAAATCCTTTGGTTCACCGCCCTGCATAAGCGATTACTACTTTACCTTAGGTCGTAGCCTGAATCCCTTCGGCTAAATTCGAGCCTTGACTGCCCTATGATGTCGTCAAAATAATTGCTCATATGCGATATGCCGTGCTGCCGACTTAAATTCCTTGTATGCGCCGAATCCCCGTGGGGTACCGAGCCGTTGGGCCTCCGACCTGCTGCATCTGGTTACAATATCATGACTCCTGCAGCCACATCTCTAGAGATACTCGCTGCATTTTTCCTACGTCAGTATAAGTTAGATACTACTTCTTGATCAATGTAAGGATTGTGGCAAAACAGGTGGCATTTTACTGGCACATGGAAAGTGATATGCGCTCCACAACCCGTCTTAGCACATGTCTTACCAAGGTCATGTAGCCAGGTTTGCCACACCCCAGAACAAGGAATCCTAATCACTCTATATACACTAGCAAGCCGTTCTGATCCAACGACCGTTTAAGCTTGATATCGATCTTCAATTCCATGTAGCCTCCTTCCTAATGCTCCAACCAATTTGCTCTATCTCACCGGGCTCGCCTGCCCGCGATTGTACTCCATCCAGCTCATAACATGCGTACCTTCTCTCTCTCCTGTCCTGCCCCTTTTGTCGTTCGAAGGCACATCTAGATTCGGGCTCATCGGGCTAATCGGGCTCACCACCGGTCCGTCCACAATTTCATGTGCCGTAGCTGCATTACTAGTGATGTCGGTCCAGCTAGAGACCGAAACCCGTCTAGGTGGGATCTCAGCTGCCCATACTCCGTCCGGAGATAGCTCCACTGGCGATGGAGGCTTCGCAGGTAGTTCTGGGTTCGACACATTGCCATTTGGCTGTTCCATTTCAGGATAGGGAGGAGCTGAGCCATCAATTGAGGACTCTTTGGCGCGTCGCTTGCGCTTCGGTGATAGTAGGGAGGTTAACGAGAACCTCGTAGCCTTAGCTGCATTGCCGTTGGTACCTGCAGCTTCCCCATTAGCAATTTCGAAGTTCCTCTAGCGAAGGGTATGTAGTAGATGATTCCATTGGTTTAGCCACAGCAGACAAGGTCCATCATGCAGAAACATGAGCCGTCTCGCAGTGGCCTGATGAGGCAGGTCGAAACGGGTAGACTGTTATTCTAGACTTACCAGTTTCGGCCCTGGGTGGACTTCCAGCCCCATCCACGCCATTGCCTTGCATGCCAGGCTCGCAATCTTGAGTGCCCTTCATAAGATCTATCCTCTTTCTTTTACGCCATAGAAATCTTACGAGCAATACGGCCAGGACTACTCCCACAACTCCTCCGACCGAGCCGCCAATTGCAGCTGCGTGTGAAGTTGATGACAAGGGTGACGGCGGTACAGATGACGAAGATGCTGTTGGTGTTGGTAGAAGAAAACTATCCGCTGCGACTGATAGAGCTGATGCAACGGACAAAGCGGATAGGAAAGCTGAGGGAAAGGGTATAGAAGTAGGGTTTGCATCGACAGCGGCCGACTGGCTAGCTGCTGTAACAGTCATGAGTAGTGTCGCGCTAATCGTGAGTGTGGGAGTAGTAGTTGTCAGGCGCGTCGCGCTACTCTTTGTTGTGGATGTTGATGATGTTGCAGTCGTGAGAAATGTAGGGTCGTTGGGAAAGACAGTGACAACAGCATTGTTGGTTAATTCTCCGCATGAGAATCCCAACCACATACAAGACGTGCCATTAGGGCAGCAGAGCGCCCCGCATGGTGACTCTCCCAATCCATCGTTACATTGGACATAATTGGCGTCCGGGCATCCAAGCCCCAGGTTGCAAGGGTCGACAGTACAACAGCCTTGGTCCTCGCCGCCACAGTCGAAGTACTTGAGCCCTGTGTTGCAGTTGAATTGTAACGAAGTCATGATGGTGTGCTTAAGACTCAATCATAAGGTTTGGGTGAATCTCGAGTTTGATCTGGTGCATGATCGCTCATCAGCCTTAACAAGGTGCCAAACTCGATGGATTCATTGAAAGGTCTTTATCACTTCGTCAGGACGACGAATGACGACCAATTCGTGTCCATTCTTGGGTTGCCTCAAATTCTAATTTTGGATTCGGGGCATCAAGGTGCGTGATCTCGGGCCCTCATTTTGACCGTTTGATGATTGGTTAGCCTACGAGTGGCGACCCTAAGCTGGGTGTGAATGAATATGGTGGGGCAAAGCCTTCCTTTGCATTCACAGTTCCCCACATGATAGCTACTCATCGCCCTGTCTGCTATCCTGGATGGTGGATGGAGTAATAACACTACCAGTGTAATTCCATCGTCTGGATTGGGTTGCATCCACACAAAGTTATGACGTTGACCAAGGCCTTCGAAGAGTCTCCTTTGGTTAGCACGGGTGAGCTATAACCAACCCATCATTCTAACACATCCACCGGCTCAATACTGGTCGAGATGACACGCGGCCACGACATTTGCACTGCCACGAGAGATAAGGTCTCTTCGTCCTCTGCTCTCCCGTTAACGCGAAGCCTCGCGACCATGTCAGCCCGCTATTTCGGTCATCACCTCCCAAATCTCATCTGTGCTTTCGCGAAACTATGCAGTGCTCGAAGGAATACCTGATACCCTACACCAGTATTGTCCTGCACATGGAAAATTTCGGTTAACCTGACCTGCCAAGGAGGATACCCCTGCAGCTCCACGTTTGGCCCAAACAGTACAAGTAGATCAGGTTCGCCCATAACACTCTCTGTGATCTCAGCGTCCACAAGATCCAGTGATATGTCATTGGGAGACAGCTTCTTCCGCTGTGACATCTCCGTCAACGTTTTGGTTAGGTCAACAAGCGTAGAGCGGCCGTCTTCGGCTGAGAGAAGTAGAATTGACAGATGACCAGACGGAGAGTCCAATTGGTCCAACTCTTCTGAGCTCCCACCGTTTAACAACGATGGTATATGTGGTGCTCGGACTTGGAGAGATGGGATGTTCCTCCCAAAGTAGGCATGTAGTTTGGAAGTTACTGTTCGATGAGTGCTGGGAAGGTATGCTTTGAGTATGCCTTGTTCAAGTCAGTCTTTGAACTAAGTCGGCCACGACTAGCTCTTTAGGTGCATACCAGTCTTCTCATATACACTTAACATCGGTATCCCCACGCATGCACACCATGCCGATAATTCAGCCAAATCGTCCATCAAAGACTCCACTCCCGCTGTGCCTCGTTCCTCCCCTTTCAGCTCCAATATAACACTCAAATGCCCCGGCAATCGGTTGAGGTTCTTGACGTCTTGTTTGATAAGCTCCGGCGCCCTGTGGTGATAGTAGAGAATAGCAAAGACCTGATTCCAAAGAACGTGGTACGTTTGTCGTATCCGAATATAGACGGAGAAGAGGAGATGCATTATGGTAAAAACAACAAGGTGCAGTTGATTAGTAGCAAAGGATCGCACTGGTTGCGCCATTCCCTTTCGAGGCGTGGGTCCCTTGGAGGCCATCGTTGGTGGAGGGGCAGGGAGGTACGGTCTGAGTAGGTCTTCGCGCTGCTGGGGAGTGAGGAAGGCCCCCTTTTGGCGGACATCTTGGCGATAGATCTTGGTCTCTTTGGAGAGCACCATTGTGGCTCAATTGAAGGAGGCAATCTCAGCTTCCCCACGTGGCTGAGGGTAATGGCTGATCCGTTCTGCTAGTTGAATACGCACTGAAAACATGTACTAGAAGCTCGCGGACGCTTATCTAGGTTGTGGAAAGAGTGTGACTACTTAGTGTCATGACCAGTCGCGGCAAAAGGAAGGTTCCAGGCAGATAACAGGGTGCAAGAACAAGCAGTAAACGAGTGTTGGTTTGTTGAGACGATTTATAAATGCCAAGAGAGGGTTTTGGTAAAAGCATGCGGCACCTTTCCGCTATCATCTCCATATCGATTGATCACACCTAAGCTACCTCGAACAACTATGAACGGCCAAAACCACCAGCAAACACAGGGAATGCGTGTTAGTGTTCGCTGCTGACAACAGGCTTCGAGCCTCGTGATTTAATGTCAATCTAAGCAAGATGCCTGGTACTCTTAGCACAGCGTCCGCCAACCCTCAGAATAACCCTCCATCGATTTACTCTACTACCAGATCAGTGTTTCCACCAGCACCTGTCTTTACACTGGACACCTTCTCAAACCGAGACTTCATTGTCAAAGACTTCGTCGAAGCTCTATCCGACAGCGCCGTGCCAACAAATCGCAAGTCTGGTCAGGCAAACCAAAGTATTGTCTTCGATCCCAAACCACTCATACGGAGCTTCGAGCATGCTCTCAATCGCATGTCAGATCTGTCTGGCGACTTAGAGCTACGAGAGAACGAGCTTTCGGGAGCGGTGAGAAGGGCGGAGGCGCAACATACAGCGAATGTACAGAACTTGGGACGGAAACTTGAGCAAACAGTGGACTCATTCAACCGCCTCGATGCTTCGCTCAATAGCGACGACTATGACAGTGGAGGCAATGCGGTGGTCAAGATTGGAGAACGACTTGAAGAGCTGGATCGGCAAAGGCAGCGAGCATTAGATGCAAAATTTCTTATTCAGTGCTGGATGGAAGTCAGTGAGCGTGGAGAACTTTACCTACTCGAAGATATCCGACGGCAAGGTAGTGGAGAAGGCAAAGTCAGATGCGCGCGCATCGCACGTCAACTGAGCAAGATCAGCCAAAGACTCGATCCTGAGAGCTGGGGTCATGCTAACGGGAATGGAAAGCTTGTTAACGGTATCAATGGAGTCCATGGACAAGACTACGACCGGAAAAGGCGTCATCACAATACTCGAGAATTGATTGAAAAGTTTTCAGAAACACTTGAGAAGGATCTACTAAAGTCCTTCGATGACTTCTATAGAAGGCAAAACTTCGAAGGGATGCGAGAATGTGCCAATGTACTCTACGACTTTAATGCCGGTGCAAGCGTTATAGCAGCCTTCGTGAACCAGCATGATTTCTTCATTCAACGGAGCCAGCTAATTACCGATGACATTGCTGGAGACGCCGAGACATGGGACCGACTGGCAGACCCTGATGCGGAGCCTCCTGGCGTTGAATCAACTTTACAATCACTGGTCAATGAAGTCAAGATGGTTATGCAGGAGGAGTCGATCATCATCAAAAGAGCCTTCCCTTACTCCGATCAAGTGCTCGGAAAGTTCTTACAGCGGGTCTTTCAGCAATCGATCCAGCAAAGGCTAGAGATGGTCCTCGAGAAAGCCAATACAATCTCGTCGCTCGCGTTCCTTAGATCTTTACAAGCTGCAAGGAGCTGTCTCAGTACCTTAATAGACGATCTGAAAGCACACGGCTTGACAGAGCATCCCGAGCCAGCTTCGCCGCAGATAGCGATTATACTTGATCAGCAGTTCGATGACTTGTTTGTACCATATTTTGTTGGCTCCTCGTACATTGAGCGAGAAAAGCGGAGTTTAGAGGAACTATATTCATCATTACTATTTAAGTTTACCATATTCCACGTAAGTCATGACTGTTCTCACGTTTCATGAGGATGCTCACTAGTGCCCTGCAGTCACGAAGACGCAAGATACCCACTACATTTATGAAATCTTTAGCAAAGTCAGGAAGCGAAATGCTAGCGTCTGCCCGAGATGCATACGTAGAGCGGCTGGATTCGTCGGACTTGGCACCAGCCCAGAAAGCCATGCTTCTCCGAGTTGCAGGTCTCAAAGACACTGAGAGTGCAAAGACGCAAACAGAGATCGAGGTGACCGAACAAGACGGGGTGCTGAGTGTTGACAACGCGAAGCGTATGATGAAGTGGCTCGCCGAAGCTGTGGGCAGAGGCCTGGAACTTAGCGGAGGTAACGAGACGGCCAAAGATGTCTCCGCCTTACTTGACCTTTTATTGGCCAACATGGGCGACATCTATATCGAGACCGCATTAGATTCGTGAGTAGCAACACGACTCATGCTAAGCTTGACTAAGGTGTTGACAGGGCAAACGAAATCGCGGCTAGCCAAGAGACAGCTAAGAACGAGCCTGACCTTTCCTACCTGATCGGCCTACGCTCTGCCATCAGCATGTTACATCTGATGAGCACGTGCATACGGACAGTACTAATTCCTTTAGCTCAAGCCAATGTCACCATTCGACGTGACATGGAAAAAACCTCGAACCAAGCCATGGACAGGATGGAGGAGAAGCTCAACAGTATTATGCAGAGGTCGATTGACGTCGTGATAGCATCGGTCAGCAAGCTTCTTGGACGTCAAAGCAAGATGGAGTTCCGTCCCCGGGATGACGCTCTAAGTGGAGGTGGTGCATGGCTCGAGCAGCTGCAGACCCAAGTATGCTGCTGTCAATCTATCCTAAGTGCGTCTCGCTAATCGATAACTCTAGACATGTCAGTCGATATACAATCTTCTAACTCGCTTCTACAATCTCGCTTTGACCGCCTTATCGCCATCTCCCAATCTCACCTCCCTACTTACCGAGCTAGCCATAAATTTCCGCACCCTCCTCCTTGAGCATTTCAAGAAGTTCCAAGTCAACGCCGCTGGCGGCATCATGGTCACTAAAGACATTAGTAAATATATCGAATTGTTGCGAAGCTGGGATCTAGACCCGTCATTCAACCCCAGCTTCGAGGTGCTGACCGAGATCGGCAACCTTTTCGTTATCGGACCAGAAGCGCTGAAGGAAAGACTAAGAGGCAAAGGAGGAGTGGGAGGTGCATGGGACAGAGCTGATATGAGAGCGTATGTATTGAGGAGGGAAGACGCTGGTAGTGTGGGTGTGCAGAGTGTATTGAGCGCATTATGAGGGAGCGACGATGTAGCATTAACATCTGGCCATGAGCGTTGGTTGCATTTCTGGGGCGTTGTGCAGCGAGAACGTACAGATACCCATGACAGCTAGCGTCGAGGTTGAATTATCGTCTGTGAACAAAAGCATCCTTCATCTAGTCAAGAAGTGCAGGGAAGACGGCAGCCACAACCGTTGGATTCAGGTACCCGTTGTTGTGGTGCGTCAGGCACGCATTTCTCGTAGGGCTGAGTGTTCTGTGTTTATTTGCCCTTGCTCCAACTATCAAACAACTCCTCCATATCTACCAGCTCTACACTTACGCTGGTATCCTACCAACTTCCATACTACAGCATCACAAAAAAATAACCATGACCTCCCTAAAAGTCTTCTCCCTCTCAGGCCGCTCCCTAAAGCTCGACTCAGAAGAAGACATAGAACCGCACCTCAAACCCCTCATCATCGCCGACACCATCACCGAAATCCACCTAGGCGGCAATACCCTCGGCACCGGCGCCTGCAGCGCCCTCGCCTCCCTCCTCCGCACAAAGTCGACCCTGCAGATAGCTCGCTTCGACGACATCTTCACCTCTCGCCTGCTTTCCGAGATACCCCCCGCCCTCTCATCCCTGCTCACCGCCCTGCTAGAACTACCGAACCTACACACAGTAGACCTAGCAGATAATGCGTTCGGCCTCAACACCGTAGCGCCACTTGTGGATTTCCTGTCGAAACATGTCCCGCTCAAACATCTAATACTCAACAACAACGGCATGGGCCCAAATGCCGGAACGCAAATAGCAGACGCCCTAACCGCGCTGGCGGAGCGAAAAGAAGAAACGAGGAAAGCGGGACACGAGGTGCCAGACCTCGAAACAGTAATCTGCGGTCGTAATAGGCTTGAGAGCGGGAGCATGGCTGCTTGGTCAAAAGCGTTTCAGGCACATAAGAAAGTAAAAGTGGTGAAGATGGTGCAGAATGGGATACGGCAGGATGGGATACAGCTCCTGTTACGACAAGGATTGAAGGGATGCGATAAGCTCGAAGTTTTGGATCTGCAGGATAATACGTTTACGATTACGGGTGCTACGGCGCTAGCGGAGGTGGTGGAAGGGTGGAAACAGATACGGGAGTTGGGGGTTGGGGATTCATTACTTGGAGGCCGAGGGGCGGTGAAGTTAGCGGAGGCGCTGGGGAGAGGTGGGAATAGAAAATTGGAGGTGCTGAGGTTACAGTATAATGAGATTGATAAGAACGGTGTGCAGGGGGTGCTGAGGGCTGCGAATGGGAGTTTGGATTGCTTGAGGAGGGTGGAGTTGAATGGGAATAAGTTTTCTGAGGATGACGAGGGCGTAGAGGGATTACGGCTGCTTCTTGAGGAGCGGAAAGAAGAAGCTGGCGATGGTGTCAAAGGAGAAGATTGGGGCTTGGATGAGCTTAGTGATTTGGAAGAGGAGAGTGATGAGGAGGAAGAAGAGGATGTGGGTAGTGATGAGGAAGAAGAGAAAGAGGAAGAAGAAGAGAGGGAGGAGAGGGGTGAGAGGATATTGAAGGAGGCGGATGAGGAGGAGGCGAGTAAAGTCAGTCAGAAGAAAGATGATGATGTTGATGCGTTGGCGGATAAGCTGGGGAAGACGGGGATATAGATTCCCACCACCTACATACTTATGAGTAGTTTTGATTATTGATATCCATTGAGCGGAGCCTTTAGGTAGATCAAACCGAATGCTTTTAAGGATCAGTGTCTCGTGTTGCAGCTTGAATCAGATGCTCATAGTCAATATGCCGTCCATCTCTAACAAAACTCCATACCTCCGCATCCTCAAACGCACTCCATCAACTCCCAGCACGGCGAACAAATCTATAACAAAAACACCCAAACCCACACCCCGACCACAAAATCAAGACCCAACTCTTCCCTCCCCATCAATCAAGACCCACCACAGCCACCAACCCCCCCTTCCCCTCCGCCAACACATTCGCAACCAAAACCGAACGTCTCTGTTCGCCATCGCCTGTATACCAACAACAAGCAACACATGAACTACTCGAGCCCGTCAAGCCAGTATCAATACCCCCACCCAGACTTTCGAGTCCGTCGACTTTGTCAATTGGTACTTTGTACAGCGTGATCTGGCGAGTGGGAACGGATCGCGCGAGTACGATCATTTCTTGGTGGTCTTCGTCGAGAAGGAAGTCGAGGAGTTCGATTTCGGTGCTGAGGTGGTGTGAGGATTTTTGGTGATGAGGGGTTTTTGTTGATGTAAGGCTGATTGAATGTTTTGAGATGGTGACGAAGGAGGTGTTGTGGGTGAAGGGTGCGATGGTAGTTGGTATATTGGTCGGGTCGTACGTTGTTATGTTAGGAGTACTCGAATCCACAGGGTAGCACGAGCTCACGTCGATTCTGATCTCCACAACAGAAGTTCGATACCCATTGATCACGTCCCAAGTCGTGACATCATATTGCAGAGGCTGATCTGACTCTCGCTTGTAAGCGTCGGTAACGGTAATAAGGGTCTTGCTGTCTCTGGAGAATTTGAGATCGATGAGGCCTGCAGTAGCCGGGATTTCAGCATCGTGGGGGTTTCGAATGATATCGGCCAAGGGTAAGTCACCACTCAATGTATTCAAGCTTGTCGGACCATGGCTGCGTTAGCTAAGGGGTGTACATCGGCGCAAGGGTAGCGGCTACCTTTGCGTTATTGATTTGAGAATGTCCGAAGTGCGAAAGAGGGCTAGCCGCAAGAACCGCTTCCCAGATCTAGTCTCTTCAAGAACAAAAGCTGTGATCTCGTCGCTGGGCGACATGGCCACTTTGCATATTGAGATTTTAATCTGTGTGCGGAGGAATCCCCCAATCGAAGCATCTGTATTCGAAAGACCTGCGTAATAGCACTGCCAATTATGAGCATAGTTTTCACATAGGACGTTTCAATAGGAGAGGAATTTTACTTGGAAACATTCGGCGTCTGGAACAGCACAAATGTATTCCGATCCTAAGCTTGAGAGCATCCACTTCGTGTCCCTTGGCGTTGTGTGGATCTTTGCGGACTGCTCTTTTCTTACATCAGAAATGAGCAACGTCGAGATGATGTTGTCACTCTCAATCGTCAGGTATCTACCACTATGGCTTAGCTTGCATCTTTTTGACTTCATTTTGTTTTCAAAAGACCATATTTCCTGTGACTGTTCCGAAGCATGGTGCTTCTTCTCAGGGGAGATCATTCCTTCGATGCGGTGGAAGGCATGTATCGGGTTCAAGTCGATGTGAGATGTCATGTCAGCATGCGATCGCTTTACTGGACTAACATGTTCCGTAGGTGCCACGGTGGTAGGCTTGTGGACACCTTCGAATGCTGTTGTAATGTATGTGTGAACGCCCATCATTTTCTTTTTGACGTCCTTCGCCGGATCCCGCTTCTCTGGACGTGTCAATAGCATCTTCGTTTGTAGGTATGTCGAGATGTTTGCGACGGCCGTGCCTTCGGCTTCGCTTCTCCCTTTCGCCCTTACAACCAGCCTACCTAACCAAGTCCCTACCGAAGGGTGTAGTACATCTACCGCTTCCGTACCGACCATAGGTACATTAGACTCAAAGAACCGATCGTTGTCCCTGTCTCGAATGCGAGCCTCCTCAAACTCCTTAATGCCCTTCGATCCATTGTCCAGAAATGTTAGCAAAAGTGCGAAAACACAACCAAGTGACCATACATCACTCTTTCTTGTCACCTTATCAGTATTGAGTCTGGCTTCCGGGGCAGCATAGGTCCCTCCGTAGCGCGAATTGTCAACCCCAGAACTGGGATCAGCGTCAGGCCTGCGAGGCCGGAAGATGCTGTCGAGAAATGAAACTGAGTGCGCGGGTTGACCATCGCTGTCTCTGCGTTTGACATGCTTTATTTTCGAGATGCCAAAGTCTGATATCTTCCAGACATCATTCCCATCTCTACCGTGCTTCTCCTCTCTCTCGAAAACCAGGATGTTCTGTGGTTTGAGATCAAGGTGATAACAACGGAGCTGTTCGTTGGTAGAGTCCAAGAAAAGCTCCTCGTGTAGAAAATTCAAAGCGCCGGCTAGCCCGATACAACGACCGACAACGCTTGCCTTATGCTCTAGTGCAATGAGGACCTTTTCATCATGAAAATAATCCCACAAGTTGTATTTTGCCAGGTCGAAGAAGAGGCTGTAGGTTCCGTTCCACTCAAGACTGGCTTTAGTGACCAGGATGTTGTCGTGGCGTTTAGAGCTCTGGATGAATTTCTTCAGTATGGCACTTTCCGTCTCAAATGACTTTTTCCTCTCTATCTGGTAGTCCAGGAATTTCTTTTGCGCGTAGTATTTGCTCTGTGATGTGAATCAGAGAAGTATCGACAAGTCAAAAGGAGCGTACAGACCTTGTATGCTGAACCAGTCGCTTCGTCCATAATGAGGTGACCAGCAGCGATCTTGACCTTATATACATTTGCGAAGCTTCCACTACCAATCAATTTGGGTTCTTCAACGAAAGGTAACGGGCTCGAGCCATCCTCGTAGACAGCTTCGTCGTTACTCATCAGACGTACGGGACGGAAGAGGCACTGCTGTTCCCAAAAATTGTGACCTTCATCCTTCCCAAAAATCTCAACAAGTCTGGGTTCTGGCAATGGCAGTAAGCCATCATCAGCAAGTGATTTTGGTAGCCCGTCGTTAAGCAAAAGGTCCGCATACACCTTCAAACTATCATCAGTGCACCGCATATAAATTAAAGTAGCTAGTGCGCTGCAGAAAGACTCCAACGTTTCGTTTCCTCTGACTTTCCCAGCAATGAGATGGAGCCGTTTATCGGCACTTTCGTCGATGATGGCGTCTTTATCAAAGTAAAGCCGTTCAAAAAGCTTGAAGACCCTATGCTCGTCGAATATTTCTCGAGTTATGCCCCGCCTAGCAAAGCGCTTCCTGGGATCTGGGTCATCACTCCGGGTGAAGCAACTGTCAATCTTTACTTTCAAGTGTGCACAATACCCGCGCAGCGTAGCTTGCACATCATGTGCCATAACAGCGACAGCGTATCTGGTAGGATCTGGATTAAGGCATCCAAGGGGTTCAAAGAAGGGATGTCAAACACTATATCCACAGCCTTACGCCACACCATTATGACATGCATCAGATTGAAGAGCGTTAGAGCGCATTGAGAAGTCGGATCAAGTGGCGGTGCATACGGTGTGCCGCAATGGGCAAATAGCCACATCAAATATTTTGAACTTTTATTTTGAAAACCTACCCCACCACATTTACAATTATTAATAATCTAGCAACTATACTACTACCAGCTATCTAATTACCTATAGCGTATACAGTATAGTTATCTCTATATATTATAAACTATCCTAGTAGTTAGAACTATACGCTATTATCTACCGCCACCGTTTATATCGCTACTAGAAATAGGTAAAATACTTATTATCTCTACTAATAATATATAGTAGACTGCGCTAACTACTCTCTATAGGTAAGATAACCTCCTACTAGCCTCCCGCCCTTCTTCTATATACTATCCTACGTCTATAAGTAGCTAGGCGGGTTACAATTCTACCCCGCTATTATATAGTCTAAGTCTCCGCCCTAGCTAGCGGTAGGGAAGGCCCGCCTATAATATATACGGATAAGTATATATATACGTATTACTATAGAGGTCCTTATACGTTACTAGCGCCTTAGTTAGTAGCTAAGATATAGCTAAGTACTACGTAGTAAGTACTTAGTAATCTATACCGCTATTAAGTATATATAGAAATATAGGTTACGGAGGGCCTATAGTTAATAGTAGTAGACTTAGTAGTAGCGGTATTAGCCTAGCTATATTAGAAATATCTAAGTAGCTAGAGACTATATAAAGTAATACTATATAGGAAGGATTAGTTAATTAGTTAGATAATTCTATTATTATAAAAGTAGGCGTATTCTATACTACTCTTTAATATATACTACTTTACTACCTATAAGTTAATATTTATAACTTTTAAAAAATATTAATAATAATAATATAGTTAGTAGCGATAGTAATATAATATATAAGCCTTAGATTAGACCTTAGAGTAGTACTATAATAGTATACTAAGGGCGAGTAGTCTTAAAGATATTCGATCGTACCCTACTATTACTATTATACCTAATATTACGGCTTCTTCTTCTTATTCTTACGCGCACTAGTCTTCGACTTAGTAGGATTAATAGTAGAGGACTGCGAATAAAGACGCTTCTTATATTATAATACTATTAGTATATTAATTATATTATTATTAGTATCCTATATATAATTAGCGATATTTATATAGTCTTAAGGAAATAACTTACCTTAAGACTACTAAACTTCTCTATAACCTATATTATAGGGTCTTTTTTCTTAACTTCTACTTCTTCTTCTTCCTTAACCTTCTACTTTCCTTTCCCTTTAGGTTATAGAGTTATAGGTATCTTAGAGACCTTCGCTATTAAAACCTTCGCTACTATATACTTCTTAAGAGCCTCTACTAGAATATATCTTTACCTCTCTACCTTATATTCTTCTTTCTCCGCTACCTCTACCGCCTTAGAGTTATCTTTAGCTATCTTATAGATTAAATATAACTCTTTCTCCTTAGCTCTATTAAGCCTAATTCGTAGTATAAAGTTATATACCTATACTAGAGAATTAGCTGTATCTCCTATTATTACTAGTATACTATATAAATTATTACCTTAAATCCTAAGAGAGATCTAGACCCTATTAACCCCTACTATATTATTAAAGATAAGCTTAATGCTAGTACTATAATTAGCGAAAAGTATATCGCAAATCTAATCCTCTAGAGAATTAATCTTCGTATTAAAGATAGTATAAAGTATAATTCCTAAATATATCAGCTAGGACTATATAATATAATATTATATTATACTAACTATATTAGCGATTATTAATATAGGTCCTCTAGTAATTATTAATAGTACTACGGAGATAATATTACTAGCGAGGAATAATAGATATAAGCTATTTCTCAGCTACTATCCTACTTCCGAGGTAGGTAGGTTTGGGGATAGGGTATAGGCTTAATAAGGAGGATAATATTCCCGTATATATCGCGCTATTACTAATATAGGGGCGCGAAGTCGCAGCTATATAAGTCTACTTAATTAAAACGGAGCGTCTTAACGCTATAAGTATTATACCCTTATATAGAAGGCGTAGTTCCTAGAAATAATAAGCTATATTAAATATATATAAGTAGGACTTACTTACCTCGCCTTCTTAACTCTCTCCTATATAGTTATCTTTAGAATTAACGTATATATAATTACTACTATAACCTTTACTAGGTTTTACTATACTAAAGTAGTCTTTTCTACCTTTCTCTAAGTAAAACCGTCCTAGTAGGGATAATATTATAATAGATATATAGTAGAATTTATCGCTAGTAGTAAATAAAGGATCTAGGGAATCACCTAGTCTTTTAATTATAATTTAGGGTAGTAGTATATCTTAAATATAGTCGAATTCCTACTATAGAGTACTCGAAGGAGATATTTCTAGCGGAGAATAACTACGCCGCTAATCTTTCTTACTATAATAGAAAATCGGTAATTGGGACCCTGAAGATCACCCGTGCTAAGCGATCTAATATATCTTAAGATAAGTCCCCTAATTTCCTATCTCAGCCTAGCACGAATATTAATATTCTACGCACTTTGCGCACTCAACGTATAGCACGTATAATAAATAGTTAGGTAATTTAAAAGATACGTAAGCTCTTAAGGATTCTAATATACTAAAAACCTTTTAAATTAGCCTATATACGCAAATATTATACTTAAATATATAGTATATATACGCTAAAATCCTATATCTTAGCGCCCCTACTCCCGCGTCTGTTTTATTTACTAGTGCTTTCTTCTTTTTTTTTCTCTCTACTACCTTATTTATATATAAATTATATATAATAGATAGCTTATAGATAATATCGCTCCTCCTAAGGATATACGTCTTACTATATATACTTACCGTCTTCGTAACCTTAACTATCGCTATAATTATACTGCTACCTCCTTTCGCTCCTCTACTAAATAACTAGCCCTTACGGAGCTTAACCCGAATACCGCTAGCAATAAGAGGAAGAAGACTTATAAGAGTATAGGGGTTAGGCGTAGTAGACCTAAAAATACTATAGCAGCTACTTAGGTAATTAATACTATAAGGGAGGATATAGTTAATACTATAGGGGAGACCGCAGTGCTTAGGTATTTACTAAGTAGGCCGTTTTAGGAGCCTTAGTATAATTCTTATATTAATAGCTATACTATAATACAGCGTAATTATAACCCTATTAACTTATATTTATAGGTAGTGATCTTATAAAGAGTCCCTCTACCAGCTCCTACTCTAGAAGATATTACTAGGTTAGCGCCTACTAAGTTTATAGATATTAACTTAATTACTCCCCTACCTAAACTAGTATACTCTAAGCGTACTCTACGCTACTACGCCCGCTAGAAACGAACTGTAGAAGACTATAGCCTAGACTACCCTAGTCGCCGGCGTAGCTTATATTAGCTGAGGAATAGGGCTATATTCTAGTTATATAGGGACCTAGCTACGGCTAAAGACGTAAAGCTCTTTATAATTAATAAAGGTTTCTATAATACGTCTAATACCTACCCCTACTATACTACTTAGTCTTAGCCTATAGAACGTAGGCCCTATAATTAGTAGCTATACTACGATAATAGGAAGAACGATTAGCTACCGCCTAATTAATCGTATAAGCTAGAAGAGGTTGATCTATTACCTAATAGACCGGAAAAGGACCGTAAGCTTATAGCGCGTAAAATAAATAACTTACTCTATAAAATTAAAGACGTCCTAGTAGATAGGCACCCTATATACCGCAGGACTACTCGTAGTAAAGAATTTATTCAAAATATCGTCAGCTATAATAACAGCCTCTCCTTCACCAGTAAGGTAGCTAATAATATTAACTTTAATATAGGCCGCACTACGTTCCGAATCTAGGGGTTAGTCTACTATTATATAGGGCCTCTTATACTAGATAACGGCGAACGGGCGAAGTTTACTTAAATCTATACCCTAGACGGTATATAGGAGCAACTGGATACTTAGTAGTACTATTTAGGGGGTATAGATCTAGCTACCCTTACTTAGCTATAGCGTATCCTATATACTATTAATCTATATACTTAAGGTTTTAAGACTTACTTTAATCGTATAAAGGAGGATAAGGAAAGATATCTAATTAAGATAATAAGTATATATATTTAGCAGCTTAATCTAAAACGTTAAAATAGGGGTATATATAATCGCCCTACGTCTACTAAGGTTACCTATATTATAATTACACCTACCGATAGGAAAAAGGGTCGTATTAAACGTAATATCTATATAGAAACTAAAGAGGGGGGTCTTATAATAATCCTAAAGTAGTATCCTTCTTATATAGCTCTACAGTATATCTTACTATTCCTATTTAGCGAGTAGTTATAGTATAATCATATCCTATTAGCCGGTCGACAGCTTCCTAGCGATTATCTATTATATATATCGCAGCGTAATTATACCGCTGGTATACTATCTCGCTATAACTTCTAGTTTTCGGAGGATCTAGAGCAAGAAGATAGTAGTAACGACTTAGAGTAAGAAAATAACCTTAATACTAACGGCGATAATATACCTTAGGGGCGTAGAGGATCTATATAATTAATAAGGCGTTAGTTTTATATAAAGTGGATATAGGTAAGTATCTTTTATTACCCTAAGTTAGATTATAATATTTCTAGGTTAGAATATCTTCCTTCTAAATCTAACTATACTATAGATCCGTTTACCTTACTTTAGTTATATACTAGATAGGGGGCGTCTTTTTAGTTACTAGGTTACCGATATCTAGGCTTTAATTAAGATAAACGATCTAAATTAGTATAGGCGAAATTAGTAAACTATCTAAGCTAACTACTACTTAAGGCTTATAGATAGGCTTAGTACTAACCTTAGTATCTCTTTTAAGGATTTTAGGTCTAAAGTAACTATACTACCGGCTATAATACTAGGAAGCCTACAATATATAAAGGCGAAGATATAAGACGTAATAACGATTATTTGGAAAAGGGGTAAACCTAAGTACTTTATTACCTTTACGTACAATCCTAAGTAGCCTGATATTTAAAATCTACTAAAGCCTAGCTAGATATAAGAGTACTATTATAATCTAACAGCCCGTATATTTAAGTAGAAGCTTAATAAGCTTATATACGACCTCCTTAAGCTTTATATACTTAGTATTAATATTACTTATTACTTTATAATTAAGTTTTAAAAGCGAGGACTGCTATACGCCTATATTTTATTAATTATATAGGAAGAGGATTGGATTTATATTATTAAAGATATTAATAGCGTCGTCTAAGTATTTATACCTAATAAAGGAGCTGATAAGAAGCTCTATAAGTTAGTTCTATAGTATATAGTCTATAATCGCTGTACTAGCAACCCTAATAATATATACTATAGTAAAGAGAAGAATTATTATAGTAAGAGCTTCCCTAAGGATTTTTACGACTAGACTAAGTTCGCCCCTAATAGGAGCTACCCTTAGTATAAACGTCTATTTACGGAGCCTCTCGAAAATATAAATATTAATAATAGATAGGTTATTCCGTATAATCCCTATCTATTAAAGAAATACGGTAGCTATATTAATATTAAGATCTATAGCTCTATTAAGTTAGTTTTCTATCTATATAAATATGTCTATAAGGGCCTAGATTAGGCTAATATTACCCTAACTTAACGTAGTAAGTACTATAATAATAACCCTACTCCTTTAGGGCAGCCTAGGTAATAAGGTAAGGAGGTAGATAAGATTACTAAGTACTATTTAGCTCGCTAGATTAGCTCCGCAGAGGCCGTATAGAAGCTGTTATTATTTAGTATAAGTATAATAAAGCCTTATATAGAGCGCTTATAGATCTATCTACTAGATTAATAACGTATCCTATTTAATCCGAGCGAAGATAAGGCTGTAAATAATACTACTAAGTAGAAGCTTATAGATAATAAAAAGCTACGCAGAACTACCTTAACTAAGTACTTTAAAATAAATCGGATTACTAAGGAAGCCCTTAATTAAGGCTAGCTACTACCTTTTAGGAAGAAGAACAGTAGGCGGCTTATAGTTAAAAAGAACCTACTAGATTACCTATATACCGACTTTCTAGAGTATTTCACCTAGATTAAGTAATCTAAGCGGTGGAAGGTTCGTAAAAAAGGCGAAGCCCTTAGGCGTATATACTTTATTAGCCCTAAGAGTAAGGATTTATATTATTTACGACTGCTCCTATATTATTATAAGGGTGCTACGTCTTTTAACGACCTACGTACGATTAACAGCTGCGTAATAGAATAGAAAGAAGCCTATATAGAGCTTAGGCTAACTAAAAATAATAAGTATACTAACGAGATCTTAGATAAGGGTAAGGACTTTTAGGGGGGTTACGGACTATAGAGCCTATTTATTATAGTATTACTTAAGCTCTAACTAATAGAAGCTTTAGTATTATAGGATAAATATAAAGAGTATATATTATCTAATTATATACGTATCTTATAACGGGAATTTCGGACGCTTTAGATACTAGCTGGTAAAGAGACTATATATACTAAGTAGTATATACTCTACCTTATTAATAGTTAGTTAGAATATACCTCTACTCTAAAGCGTACGGAGGATCTGGCTTAATATAATCTACTAATTCCTACTATTAACTTTAATAGTATAAGCGATATTCCTAATTAGCTCTTACGCGAAGAGATATCTTATAATATTAGCCCTAAGGATATTAAGTTTTTATAGAGTAAGCTTAATCCTAATTAAAGCTACGCCGTTAACCGGATTATAGACGCTATTAATACGAATACGGACGATAAGTATAGAGCCCCTAATACCCTATTCTTTCTTAACGGCGCTAGGGGTACTAGTAAGACCTTCGTTAAGAATATTATAATAAAGAAAGTACGCCTTAAACGAAAAGTAGCTTTAGCTATAGTATCCTTAGGTATAGTAGTAACGCTCCTCTAAGGTGGCTGTACTACCTACTCCTAATTTAAGATACTACTAGATTCGGACGCTACTTCTTTGTGCGGGATTAAGAAAGGGACGAACCTTACGAAGCTTATAAAGCGAGCTTAGGTAATCTTTTAGGATAAGTCGCCTATATAGAGTAGGTATAATATAGAGGCTGTAAGCCGAAGCCTTTAAGATATCTATAGTAATAAGGGGGTGTGGTTTAGGGGTAAGGTTATCTACTTCTACGGTAATTTTTAATAAACCCTACTAGTAGTAGCTAGCGGATCTAGTAGTTAGGTTATTAATACCTATATATAATAGGCTGAGTTTTAGTAGGATACTATATAATTAGACCTAACTATTAACGAATAACTTAATAATCCGATCTCCTTATATTTAACTTATATAATAGAGAGGAGTTTTAGCTAAAGATAATTTAATAACTATCTATCTCTATTATCTTTTAGTACGATTACTTTCTCTGATGGCGACGACAACGAGCACGACGGGCGAGCAGGCCTACTAGGCTAGACGAGCGATCACACCGGGTTACGAACCTAGCAAAATAACATAAGATAGGGGGGGAGGAGAGAAGGGAGGTATTAGTAGTAAAGGTAGATAAGGAACGCGTCCCGACGCGATAATAAGGTGATAGCGATAATAGTAGAAACCTACTAAAGGTCTATAAGGCCCTTAAGGTAGGGAAAGAATTAAAGAAAGAATACGGTATATAAAGGCTACGGAATAGGCGCTACTAGAGTTTATAGAGAAGGTCTAGGGGATACTATAAGTAAATATAAATAAGACTATATAGGGCTTCTTCTAGAATATAGTAGAAAGGATTACGGAGTATATATAGGAGAACACCGCTAAAAGATACGCTGCGAAGGAGTACCGCAGCTAACTAACGCGTAAAGACTACCTAACTAGAAGGGTAAATAACAGCTAGGCGGATATAGCCTATATAGCCTAAAGGGGCTAAAATACTATCTACCTAGCTATACTTAGGGTAGAAGATATTAAGAAAGCGAAGTAGGTAATAGTTAGGATTAATAATACTAGCGAAAAGATATAGATAGCTATAGTAACTCTTCCCTAACTAGTATAAATATTTAGGGGAGTAGGGGGAGTAGCTGGGGAGATTATTATAGTAAGGAGGACTATAGGGGGGGATATTATTCTCTAGATAGCCTTAGTAAAGGCTAGGGAGGAGTTAGAGAAGGATAATAGGTAGGTAAGGAGACTCTATAGGTTAGTAAGAGTCCTTTAGAAGATAGTAATAGTAGCGATCTATAGAGTAGAAAAGATAATAGATATAAAGGACTAATAGGGGATCTTTAAAACCTTAAGGAAAGATAATAGGAAGCTCTACCTAGAGTTAGAGATAATAAAGGCTAAATAGCTTATATTTATATCAAAGTTAGATATACTTAAGAGGGAGAAGAGATTCTCTATACTAATAATTAAGGTCCTAAGCCTAGAGGCGGCGAACCGGCTTATTATAGAGGGGATAGTAGTAGAGAATAGCCTCCTCTTCTATAATTACTAGGAGAGAGAAGCCGCCCCTAAGTAGTACTTTAACTACTATAGGTATAGATATATTACTAAGGCGTATAAATACCCTACCTGCTATAGGATATACGCCTAAAACTATATAACTAATAATTATATAGAAAGAGCTGGTAGCAAGCCTAAGTGCGTAGTATATAAGGGGGAGTACCTAGTATAGAGTAAAACCTACTTAATCTAATAGAAGGAGAATACTAAGGCTAGGTAGAGAATTAAGTATAAGCTAAAATACTTTAAAGAGACCCTAAAGTAATACTTAGTAGGGCCTACGCCGGCGATACTAGGAAGGACTAGCTTAGAAGGGTAGCGTAAAGTAATCTCTAAAGGGAAGAGGAAGGCCTTAGAGGATATAATAGATAAGCCCTAGAAAGGAACTAGGGAGGTAGTAAAGAGGGGATAATTAATAACCCTCTCTAAAGCGGAATAAGGGTAATAGCCCCTATCTATAGAGAGGATTAGTCCGACGAATACCCTTAAGTAGACTTTAGGAGTAGTAAAGACTACTAAGACTACCTAAATATAGGAGAATATCTAAGCAGCCCTTACCTAATAAGGAATATACCCTACCTAAAAATACTATAGTATAATATATAGAGGAAGAAGGATACGGTGATAGTACTACTTCTTAAAAACGAAGATATAAAAGATATAGACGTATTAGCGATTTAAGAGCTAGTATATAACCTAATAAATAGAACCTTATATAATATAAGTATAAGTAGGTTCTACTTAACCTATAGGGGAGACCTAGAGGCTAGAATATACTTCTACGTAAATAAAAGGATAGATCCTAATAACTAGGGGGTAGAGTACTAGGAGGGCGACTTATACTTATTATAGATTTAGACTAAGAGAACCCGAAATAATGCTAACGCTAAGGACGAAAACACTAAGGAGCTAATAATAGAGAGGGTATAGGTATATAATATCTATAACCCTTCGCTGGTAAGCTATATATTAGTAGATAGCCCTATAACTATCCTAAGGCTAAAGGAGGCCTTAGAAAGCGAAGGCGAATATATTATAG